>SZWC01013711.1:23975-41381 GCA_023375785.1 Penium margaritaceum | reverse complement strand
CTATGTCTATGTCTATGTCTATGTCTATGTCTATGTCTATGTTTATGTCTATTGTGTCCATGTCTATGTCTATATCTTATTCCATGTCGTTGCCTATGGTCATTTTAATATCTATGTCTATTTCCATGCCCGTCTCTACGTCTGTGTCAATGTGTTTGTTTCGATATCTATGTCTACGTCTACGTGTATGTCTACATTTTAGTCCATTTCATGTCTATGTCCTTGTGCAGAAATTTCTTTATGTATTTATCTATTTTTGTCAATTTGTACCGCTTTAAGGTTCATATGATTCATAGGTATGTTTATTTTCTTCTTTTTGTTCATGATTCCTTTATTGTGTTGTCATTGGTGCATTTCCCCTTGTCACAAATTTCGTTGCAAGCATTGATGTCAGAAAAATCTAATAAAAAATATCTTTGAATTGTTAATTTACCATGAAAAATGAGAAATATTGTTTCTCCATTTTAAGCTGTTGTTTACAGATTTGTTTTGCTCCGGGTTTGCCGTAAACCTTGACCCTTTTCTACCAGAAGCACAATCTTGCTTACGGATATGTTCAGGGCACGCCAAAATAACTAGCGTGTTTGGATTCAGCTCTTCGCCTCGACTCTTCCTGCCGAGATTTCACACGTTTGCTGGACTGGTCTGCAGATCGGAACGTCATTGAAGTTTTTGAAAAAAAATGACAGAAAATCCACTACGTAAGGCGTCCTTGTGGCGTTTGTCGTATTCGACCATTCCCTCACGGCTGTGTGAGGGAAGCGAGAGAACTCATTACTCAGACAGGCCGTCTTATTTGACAATCAGTGGTAAACCGGCCGGTCGCTCGCAGACAAGGCTTCTGCAAGCGAACCAGTCCTCCACTGTATGGTGACGGGAGTCCGAACCGTCGTTGTCGCCTGGGACCCTGCAAACAGGACCCGCGACGACGCCCTTGCATTGCAAACGCAACGCAAGGGCGTGTGCGGCATGCTTACTTTCCTCCTCCGCTTCTTCGGGTGGCTTTACCATTTCACATTGGGCCAAATAGCTTAGATACCCATGAAACGCAAAGTGTGCCTCTGTTCCGCCCTGTAGCGGCAAAAAAAAACCACTCAAAAGCCCAGTCGAAGGTCATGCTCGCTCGGGACATGCGTCGACGGGCGAGCATGAAAACATTCTGCATGCGGACATCGATCCCACGCAAGAATCGCGAGGGAGCGATGACCGCATTGATTTTTTGTCACGTAAACCCCCCAATTCGATTTAGGGTTTTATGTTTGGCGCGGGCTCCGCCCGCGCCAAACATAAAAAACCCTAAATCGAACTGGGGGGTTTGCGTGACAAAAAAAACAAAGCGGTCATCGCTCCCTCTTGATCGAGCGAAAACGCCCTTCTTTCGTTTTGGATAATTCTTTTGTGAACGCAAAACCTATGATTTTAACACACAAACCACATTCATTCCATACCCTGAATTACATTCGAGTATTTAGGATTTTATTTTTTGCGCGGGCTCCTGCTGGGCCCCGCGGTAGCGGGGCTCAGCAAGTTCTCTTTCAACGCATGGGGAATCTTGAATGCCCCTCAAACTCTAAACAAACCTCCCCCCGTAGTATCACAAACCCTTCAACGAAAAGGCTTGTCATACTAGCGGAGGGCGCCGCATACCATGCGTCGTTAGCGCATGGCATGTTGTCTCGCCATGCATTTTTGTCTCTTTTCTTTGTTACTGGCCTAGCGGTAGCGGCGGCTGATGGGTAGTTAGTTTTTTTTTTTGCTCAACGATGGGCAAATCAGTTTTAAACTTCTACTATTCGAGTATCTTGTATAGTAACCCAAGAAAAAAACCTTTCTCTTGCGGTCGAGTTTTTTGATGGATATATGGAAGAAATGTTCAACGTCCAAAACATCAATAGCATGGTCTTTGTGTCAAACGGGCATGAACAAGGAACGATGAAAGGGCCAGGTCCACATATTGATCTTGTATTAGTGACTAGTTCAGTCCATGTACAATATCTTGTCAATGGAAGTCAAGGTGTAGCTCTTCCAAGGACCCTGTAACTTCTGAGAGGTTGCTCCTGCTGCTCGGCTGCACGATGTCCCTCTCCCACTAGGTGAGGATGAGAACATGCGTGGAAGCTGTTGTGATTTGTGACGTTCCTGTCGACCTGTACACTTTGCTATGACCACTCGGCTATGGCCATACTCGTGCAGATCCCTCATGCAGAGCCTGATGGTACCGGTCCGTCATCTGGTGCCGGACTACCAGCTTGCTGCTGACGGACGACCGTTCCAGAGCTCTGGACGCTACCTGGGACCTTGTGCAGTTTTCCCGCAGCACGCAAGAGTTTATCGGTGGACTGGCCGTGGGCCCGATTTGCATGTTTTTGCATTGTGTGTCCACCATTTGATGTTGGATGCATGCATGTCACCAGTCGTAACGTCTGGATTTGGATCCTGCACGTCTAGGTTAAGACGACATAGCATTCTGACATGTGTTTGCAGAGTTACATCCAAAACAGTGGTTTTCGGCCGGATTTAGGACAGATCTTGCACTGTCGCGTGTAACTTAGAAGATGCGTGGAAGCTTCCTAACGACACAGGCGTTGACTAGGCGTTAGTGCCTGGTGAAACGGTGATGACAGTCACAAGTCGTGCTCACAACGGCAAGGGTCTGGCTAGAAGACACAAGGCAAAGTGTCAAAATGCTTCAATAGCATTTCCAGAGAGAGATCGCAAATGACAGGTCCATGGCATAAGTACCTGCCGCGGCGCACGGCTGGTGTCACACGCGGCAATGCAAGATCTGTCCTGAACCGGCCCAAAACCACTGTTTTGGCCGTAACTCTGCGCAGACATGGCAGAATGTTACGCCGTCTGAACCTAGACGTGTAGAATCAAAAGCCGGACACTACAACTGGTCACATGCATGCATTCGGCATCAAGCAGTGGACACACAATACAAAAAAATGCAAACAAGGCTCACGGCCATTCCACCGATAAACTCCTATGTGCTGCAGAAAAACTGTAGGAGGTCCCGGATAGCGTCCGGAGCTCTGGAACGGTCGTCGGTCAGCTCCAGGATGGTAGTTCACCACCAAATGATGCACTAGTGCCTCGAGGGTGCGCATCAGGGATCTGCACAAGTATGTACACGACCAAGTGGTCACAATAAACTGTACAGGTCGACAGGAACGTCACAAATCACAACACTCCCCCATGACTTGATGGTATGCATGTCCATACAAGTGCAACACTGAGACGAGTACAAAAACAAGTGCAACAAAAAATGTGACACGGACACGGACACACCCCACACTCAACCACTCTCAGGCAAGTGGCGAAGTCCAACAGAACGAATAACCACCAGGAACTTTCCGCGTGCTAGTGCCTTTGTCAAGAAGTCAGCACGTTGCATGGCAGTGCCAACCCAGATAACGGAGATCACGTGTCGCTCCACTGGATCACGCACAAAGTGGTGCTCAACCGTAGTGTGCTTTGTGCGAGCATGAAACACAGAAGAGTTCTCCGCAATGGCAAGAGCACTCTGGCTGTCGCAGCGAAGCATAATAGCAGGTACTGACAGGCCAAGCTCATGGAACAGGCGCTATAGCCGTACAGCCTCAGCAGCCCCTGCACCCAGAGCAACGTACTTTGCCTCTGATGAGCTACGTGCAATGCAACCCTGCTTCCCGCTACGCTAGGACACAGCGGTCCCACCAAGCAGGAACACTTAACCGGTGCGACTGCGTCCATCAGGGCTTCAGGCCCAGTCGCTGTGTGTGTAGCCGTCAAGGACCACCGAACACTGCTGGCGAAAGCAGAGTCCGAGGTACGGTGTGGAGACCACGTACCGTACCACTCGCAAAGCCGCGTGAAGGGCTCTAGTGCGTTGAGCCTATGAAAACTAGGCAAGGAGGTTGACGGCAAATGCGATGTCACGACGTGTGGTAGTGGTCAGGTACATCAGAGATCGGATGAGATGAAGGTACATGGTCACATCCACTATCTCAGCCAGCTATGTGGAATCCTCCACCATCAGGGCGTCCTGCCCGTCAGGTGTGAGAGGTGTGGAGGCCGTGGGCACTGCGCCGAGGAGGTTGCAGAAGCGCTCCCCCACAACCCGTGCGTATCGGGCCTGATGCAGTAGTAGAGTACGACGTCTGTGGTCTCGCACGATCTCCATGCCAGGAAATACCGTTGCAAGACCAAGGTCCATCATCCTGTAGGCAGTCTGGAGGACAGCCTTGGCCTCCTTTACGACCTCCAGTGAAGGAGACGTGATCAGAAAATCATCGACATAGACAAGGATGGCGGTGAACCACTCAAGCGTCCGTCGGATGAAGAGAGAGGGATCTGCCTCACTTTGTACATATCCCGCACGAGTCAGGGTCCCAGTGATTTCCTGGTTCGAATACTGAGGAGACTGCTTGAGGCCGTACAAGGACTTGCGCAAGCGTAAGACCTTGTCACCGTCCTTAAAGCCGGATGATTGAGCCACGTAGATCTCCTCTTCCAGAGAGCCATGGAGGAACACATTATTCACATCCATCTGGTGTGGTTCCCAGTCATGCTCAACCACTACACCGAACAGAGCTCGAGCTGAGGTCATGCGGCCGAGAGGGACGAAGGTGTCAATGCAATCAATGCCCTCAATCTAAGAGTACCCATTGACAACCAAGCGAGCCTTGTGGCATTCCAGTGAGCCATCTGGCTTCATTTTCTTACGAAAGACCCAATTAACCTGAATAGCCTTCCTCCCAGGTAGAAGGTTGACTAGCTCGTAAACTCAGTGCTCTCGGATGGCGCAAAGCTCATCCTCACAGGCAGCACACCACACATCAGCATCCTGTGATGAGAGAGATTCCCTCAGTGTGCCCGGATCAGGCGCCGAAGAGGGGGAGCTCTGCGTGGCAAGAGCGCATGCCTCGGTGCTAGGTCTAACGACCACAAGATCGGTTGCTGCATCACAAGCGATGTGAAACTCGCGAGTGACGAGATCGTACCCTACGAGACACGCTGGGTGTACCTTTGTGTGCTCAGTGCGGACACTCGTGCCTAGGGCCTTTCTGCTGGGATCGCCACTCGCGATACTGCAAGTGGAGCGCCTGGGTGCAGGACCAGGCACTCGCTGCGCTCCGGAGGCCAATAGTCAAAGAGGACTGAGGCAAGAGAGTTGGTGATGCTGGACGAGGAGATGCGGGTGTGGGAGACACGTGACTCGGCTTGACAGCAGGTGAGGCAGGGCTATGCACAGAGGAAGGAGTGCCGGCGGACACAGCTATGAACATAGGAGTACGCACAGGTGTAGGATCATGGGTACATGAGGAATGCAAGGGAACAGGGGTAGAAGCCGGCGGGAGAGGTCTTTGGGCCGACAACGATGATCGCTGGGTCATCAAGAGCCGGAGACCGCGAAGTGGAGGGAGCTCAAACGGACACATCAGCCTGGCGAGGGGTGTTCGCAGGCGCAAACTCCCCCATCCGGCGAGAGACCTGACACGTAAGAATGTGGGTGACCGACAACGACTTAATCGATGTCAGATCACGGTAGGTGAGGGACTCAAAGAAGAGCGCGTCAATAATGCAATGACGAGTAGGGTCCCAAAAGTGCCAGGCCTTTGACCGTGGGGAGATGCCGACGAAGGCACACAAGGGGCCTCGCGGTGAGGCCTTGGACCCCTGGTGGTCCTCGGTGTACTATACAGAAGCCAAGGATCCCCAGATGAGAGCGAGGCGTAGGTCAGCAGGGTGACCAAACCATAGCTCATACGGTGTGACGTGGTCCAGAAGGGGACTGTGCAGGAGGCAGTTCCAGACCCAAGTCATACAGGCAAAGCCCTCAAAAGCAAAGGACTCTGGGAGACCGCACCCAGATCGCATAGCGCGAACCGCATCCTTCATGGTGCGGTTCCAACGCTCAAAAACACCATTATGGTGAGGAGTAGCAGGAGCGGAGACCTAGAGAAAAATCCCGTGCTCAGCGAAGAAGCTATCCATCTTGCCTAGAAACTCGCCACCACGATCCAATCGGAAGGTGTGCAGAGTGTGGCTGGACTGACACTCATCCATCACTAGCAAGAGGTAAACCGTGGGAGCGGCGTCACTCTTCTGGCGCCGGCGGTAGACCCACTACATCCGGGTGTCGTCATCAATCAGGGTCAGGACGTATCGACCCCGATCAGACAAGGACTCAATAGGAAGAGGACCAAGGAGGTCTGAATGGACTAACTCGAGAGGGCGAAGGGCGCAAGAGCTGGAGTCAAGGTAAGTGCAGGGATGCATCTTACCCTGGGCACAGTAGAGGCAGTCGGTCTTCGGCGGCTTCTTGAAAGATGCCGCGTCAAGATGGAGGCAGGCTGTGTCCGAATGAGCTTTGACACAGTGTCAGAGCCCACATGACACAGACGGAGATGAAGTAATCGTTGGTGATCAGGAGACAAGACACCAGTGACAAAAACACAAGCTGGATTGGAGGAAGTGCAAGGAGCAGAAGTCCGGGACACACGATAGAGATATCCATAACAGAGGCACGGAGAACAATGCTGCGAGCGTCAATAGCAGTCACAGTCGCGGACTCGGTAGTGTGCTCCACGGAGAGTCCCATCAGTGTGCAAGCACGGACAGAAAGCAAACTGAGCTCAAGGTCACGCACAAACAGCACCTCGGAAAGATACAAGGGGCCAGAAGAACCATCGAAACGTACGACCCCAACACCCTGGACTGGAAAGGACTGACCAGAGCTTGTGCGGACGGAATGGACAGACGCTAATTGGGCGAGAACAACGAAATCACTACGACGACACGTCATGTGATGAGTGGCACCGGAATCGATGATCCAAGTGCTGTTGGAATCACGACTGGAGAACGTCACTGTACAACGGGCAATGGAACACTTGACCTCGGACGGACGCTAGGCAGCAGGTAGAGAGGAACGAAGAAGGGCACAATGGTGAGACTCATGAATCCAATCTTTATGGTCAGGCCCATCGTCATCACACGCCGACAGTGCCCCCCCACACAAGTCATCCCGGGTCACCAAAAAAGAGGCACCGACAGTCTGTGAACCACCCGGCTGTGACAACAGACTTGCAACTCCCTGAAAGTGGAGCGTCAGAAGGTGGCGGAGCTCGGCGATGGTGCGGTCACGTGGGTTGGGGTCGCCGCTGGTCGCTGGTGAAGATGCGGGACCTGCTGCAGTCGTGGTCGCCGCGCGTCTTGAGGATGTGCTGCTTGATGTAGACCGGAGTGTGTGCGCAGCCTGGAGCTCGTGAGTAATCCGTGCCCAGTCGAGCGGCTGTTGGCACTCGGTGTAGGGATGGGCGCCTCCACTGCTATAGCAGTGAACAGAGCGTCCACCGGTATTGCCCGATGACGGCTGCTACTGTGGCTGCTGCTGGCCCGAGCCGCGCTTTCTTCGCCCCTTCTTCCCTTGTGCTACTGCTGCGATACGCTGTGTCTGATTCAGTGTAATCAGGGTGGAAGGGGAGGAGGATGACGAGGCGGAGGATGGAGAAGAGGTCTGCAGGAGGGGCGTCGGTGGTGATGCAACGGCTGCTGCAGCAATGGAGGTCTCTTGATGAGCCACGGCTGCCTCACGGGCTGAGGTCACCTGGAGGAAAAGCTGGTGCGCCCAGGGAAGAAGCTGCGGTGAGGCCGAAAAAGGCTGAAGCACGGCATTGCTGTACCGTGTGAAGATGTAGGTATGCTCAAGGCGAACCCTGAGCATGATCATGCGGAGCGCCCATAGCTGTGTACCTCCTAAAGTCCCAAGGCGCGTGTAGATGCACATAGCGCGTCGCAAGTAGTCTGCTACGCGCTCGGTAGGCCCCTGGCAAAGGGAGTGAAAGGCACGGATGTGTGCAACGCGGGTGGTACGCGTCTTTGCAGTGAGCAGGGACAGCGCTAGATCCCAGCCCCCACGTGGATCAACGCCGGTGCATGTGGCCGCCTCACCAAGGAACAGGCGGAAGTCAACGACGGTCTTGCGTGGCATGGCCTAGAGGAGCCCGCGCATTGCCCTAGCCGTTGTCAGTACCTGAGCTCGGTCCGTAGTCTGATACGGACTATGGTAGTAGGGCCACACGCCCTGTGAAGTGGCCCAGACCTGAAAGAGGATCTTCCAGCAGTCAAAGCCGTCCTCGCTGACATACCGAGGAGGCGGCGTCTCAAATTCCTTGGGTTGCCGCTCCGTAGGGAGAGCATGTTAATTCTCTCCTGTGTATATGTTTCCCTCTGTGGTGGTCATGAGTGTGCAGGGCATGCTGATACAGAGAGCGGAGGCGACCCACAGTGAACGCACGCGCCAAAAGTGGGCTGGCACTGCACACCTTCCACTGCTTCACCCACGTGCTCGTCTCCCTCTCTTCAACATAGCCCATGCCATTCGTGGGAGCCAAAAGCTAGATTTCTGGCCCACGTGCTTGATCCATTCCATTGCTCTGATTTGCTTTCACAGACCTAGTTTAGTCCTCTTAGTTAGCTGATGATTTCTTTGTCTGCCCTAGTTTAGGTACAAACTCAGAAAGTGAGCTGTTTCAGGTTTTTGGGGCTCGAGGGCTTTTTGCCCTTGAGCCTTGGAAGCGAGCCGGCGAGCTTCGCTCGCCGGTCGCTGGGTGAGCTCGAGTAGCGAGACTCACCCGTAGGTACTCTTACATGTCAATGAGCTAGGTCGCTAGAGGGACGCTATGGACGCCCTCCTTTACCGAACCCTAACTTGGCCCACACTTAGTCATTCGAGGTGATTCCAGTCTCGTTTGAATTGCTCGGTTCCCCTTATGGTATCAGAGCAGTGATCGCGGGCTAAAGTATTCCGCAGCGTGAGGAAATTGCGGAATTGCGTGGCGGCCGTGTGAGGGGCGCCGGAAGTCCGCGGCGGCTTGTGACGCCGTTGGAGCAGATCCAAGCAGCCGAAGTGAAGCGTGGAGGGTTGCCAGGACTGCGTAGGGTCGTAGGGCAGCCGGAGAGGCGGGCAAGGGTGACTCAAGGGGACGAGGTCCGCCGAGCCACCCCATCAAACCACACGTCCGTGGACGGGGAGAACACCGGGGCGACCCCGGCACAAAAATGAAGCAGCAGCAGCGTGGAGAGGTCCTCACACAAGAAGGGGTGCAGGCTAGAGTGCGGGAGTGGACCGCTAGCATACCCTCCCTTGTCGCTTCAAGTGAAAACGCGACAAAGAGAACCCGGCACCCATCATGAGTGCCGTGGGCTCCGCGCCGGAAGGCAACTCTGGTCCCGGTGCCAGTCAACATGCCGGAAGCCAACCGGCACGTCAAGCGGCCGCCACATCCGGCACCGTGACGTGGGAGGATCTCACGAAAGTCATGTCCCAAAAGGACTTGACCCCTCCCCCGCTAGGTGCCCGTGATTTTTTGGCCTGGAAGGACATCTTCCTTGCCTGGGCGGCAGAACATAGCTTAGAAGAGCTGTATCTCACCCCACCAACCGATGATGTTGACGAGCGTGTGCTCCTACGCGCCTTCAACGCCCTCGTACNGGCACCCATCATGAGTGCCGTGGGCTCCGCGCCGGAAGGCAACTCTGGTCCCGGTGCCAGTCAACATGCCGGAAGCCAACCGGCACGTCAAGCGGCCGCCACATCCGGCACCGTGACGTGGGAGGATCTCACGAAAGTCATGTCCCAAAAGGACTTGACCCCTCCCCCGCTAGGTGCCCGTGATTTTTTGGCCTGGAAGGACATCTTCCTTGCCTGGGCGGCAGAACATAGCCTAGAAGAGCTGTATCTCACCCCACCAACTGACGACGTTGATGAGCGTGTGCTCCTACGCGCCTTCAACGCCCTCGTACGGGCTCTCCCTAACGAGCAGGCGTACGCAATACGCCACCTGCTCTTTGGTGGCAAAGGGGAGGACCCAACTAACCCGCACAGCGGTGCTCCTCGACCACACGAGGCGTGGCAACACCTTGCCACCCGTCATGAAGAGAGAGGCATGGCGCTCGTCATCTCACTCCACGACAGGCTGCGTCAACTCTATCCCAAGCCAGGAGCGCCCATAGCTGACTACTGGGACGCAGCCATGGACATCCGCCGTAGGATTCTAGGGTTGGGCGCTCCATGCTCCATTCTGGAGTGGCTGGACCCAATACTTCTCCACCTGGGAGAGCCGTACAGAGAGTTCCACCGCAACCTACTGCGGCGACTGTGCGTTACAGACATCGAAAGCACAGACTTGGTATGGGTGTTTGAGGAGCTTCGCCACTACAAGGACATCCTCCGCGGTGAGGCCCAAGAGGCAGAAGCGCGTGCAGCAAGTACTTTTGTGCACCAGGCCGCCTCTGCAGAGCGCTCAGGGTCAGGATACACTAGAGGTCGGAGTGGGGGAGGCGGTAGAGGAGGTCGTGGCATACAGTCAGGAGGAGGGCGCGGTCGTGGAAGAGGCGCAGGAGGGCGCACGTGCAACTACTGTGGACAGGAGGGGCACTACTGGCGGGCGTGCCCCGAGCTCCAACGCATTATGACACCCTCTCCTCAGCAGCAGCAGCCGCAGCATCAGCAGCCTTTCCTGCCGCAGCTGCGTTCCCAGCCGCGACAGCAGCTCCACCAGCCTGCCTGGCCAACACATGCGCCGCGGGGGGCCACGTGCACCATCCCTTTTGGTGCACCCACCTTTGGCTTACCCTCACAGCAGTTCGCAGTGCCATTCTCAGTGGAACAGGGGCCTCTACCCGTGTACCAGTGGCCATATTATGTGCCGCCCAACTCGACCGTCCCAGTCCCTGTACCAGAGTGGGCACAGCGTGTCTATGCAGCAATGGCCGAGGCGCAGCAGTCCGTGGCAGTACCACCTGTCGGCTGGACTGCACCTATGGAGCTTCAGCCGCCAGAGCCTACGGCCACTCAGCAGCCGCCAGGTCAGCATCTCGGTCATACTCACGTCACCACCTCACACACACTCCCCATGCACGAATGGTTGTATGACACTGCTGCCTCGCACCACATGTCGCCGCACCGCCAACTTTTTGTTTTGTTGTATGCTGTGCATGATGTGGAAGGGGTGAAGACCGGGTCAAGGGAAGTCCTAGCTGTGGATGGTGTGGGAACTGTGGCACTTCAGGCACCAGGAGGGGTGATCTGGTTGACTGGTGTATTGTATGTACCAAAACTCAAAGTGAATTTGTTGTCTGGGGGTCAGCTCGATCGTCAAGCCAGCGTGTCCACGGTCATGAAAAAGCAACGATGGTCGCTTTTTGATGTGAATGGTGCCATGCTGGTTGACGGTCCGCTACACGCTGACATGCTTTATTGTCTCACACTCTTTCCTCTCGTCCCTACGCACTCACGCCACCCACAAGCACTTGTTGTGACTGCAACTGATGCAAAGCACACTGAACTCTTGCACCGCCGCTTGGCGCACATCCACACTGACCTGATTGAGGACATGGTTAAGCACACCACCGCACAAGGTCTTCATCCAGATGATTGTCCGCATGGGCTGCGAGCAGATGCCTGTCTTCACTGTCAGGAGGGCAAGGCTCACAGACAAGTCTTTCCTAAGTCAGACAGAGAAAGTAAGTGCCCACTTGAACTGGTACACGCTGACCTAACTGGACCCATGCCTGTTCCATCTGTCCAGTATGGGTCACAGTACGTTCTTACACTGGCAGATGATTACAGTCGGTTCCGTTGGGCCTTTCTGCTCAAGACAAAAGCAGATGCTCAACAGGCGATTATCGAGTGGATCTCACTCGCTGAACGCCAGACAAAATGCAAGCTATTGAAACTACGAACGGATAGAGGGGGTGAATTCATGGGTGTTTTGACTGCCGCACTCAAAGCCAAAGGTATTGAACATCAAACCACTGCACCCTACACACCCCAACAGAACGGAGTGGCAGAGCGATGGCACCGCACATTGGGTGATGCTCTGCGTACACTGCTGACAGAGTCTGGTCTGTCCTTTGGCTTCTGGGAAGAAGCGGTCAAGTATGTCACATGGGTGTGGAACCGTGTCCCACAAGGCCCCTTGCCAAAAACTGTTACGCCTTGGGAACGATGGTTCAAAGAAAAGGCGGACCTTCGTCCAGCCAGGGTGTGGGGCACAATGGCATGCGTGTGGCTTGCTCAACCGCAGCGCCAACACAAGCTCAGCCCACGCCGCCGCTGGTGTGTGTTTGTAGGGGTATCACATGCCTCTAAAGCATGGCGTTTTGGGGATCCCACGAGTCATTGCTTTCTTGAGAGTCGAGATGCGTTATTCTTGGAGCACATGCCCTACAAGTCGTTTCGCACCCTGCAGCATGTACCCAACATAACAGCACCAGAGCACTACCCACACTACGTGAGTGTGCCAGTGTTTGCTCCGACAAGAGTGACCACTCCCCCTTCACGGTCACGACAGAGTGGAGAACAAGACAAGTCTATTCCCACTGACCTTTTGACACCTACTGATCTGGCCAGCACAGAGTCGAGTGCTCCACACTCACCCCCTGGTTTGTCACAGCAACATCCACCAGACAGTGCTGAGAAGGCAGTGACACCCTCACCGGAGCCCGTGCGACGCTCCTTGCGGGACCTCCCACGAGTGAACTACAGACAGTTCTACCACACAGTTGGTCCCACTGATGTCAGCTCCACACTCGTGGAGCCACTGACCCTTACGGAGGCAAGGGGGCGCACAGATGCAGTCGAATGGGAAAAGGCCATGGCAGCCAAACTGAATGCTCTCCTTGAGCATGAAGTGTTCAAACTGGTTCCCCTGCCGCCTGGACGAAAGGCTATCGATGTTAAATGGGTGTTCAAGTTGAAAAGGAATCTTGCCGGTATGATCGAGAAGTACAAGGCACGCCTAGTGGCAAAGGGATTTCATCAAGTCCCAGGCCAAGACTTCACTGATACTTATGCACCTGTCGGCAAGTATAGCACCAGCCGGGCACTGCTGGGGGTGGCTGCTTCTGAGGACTGGGAGATACATCAAATGGATGTAAAGAATGCCTTCCTCAACGGTCCTCTAGAAGAAGAACTGTATGTGAAACAACCAGAAGGATTTGAGGATGGAACTGATCGTGTGTGGCTGCTGCTTAAGGCCCTTTACGGTCTGAAGCAAGCGCCTAGGTGCTGGAACAAGGAAATCAGCCACACACTGGAAATTGGTGGCTTTATCCAAAGTGTGTGTGACCCTGCTCTCTTTCTGCAGTGGGAGGAAAATACGCCTGTTGCTGTTTTGGTCTATGTGGATGATCTTCTCATCCTGTCCCCCTCCCTCTCTCTCATCGCACGCACCAAGGCATTGCTCACCCAACACTACAGCATGACGGATCTAGGTGAAGCACGTAACTTTCTAGGAATGACAATCACTAGAGATAGAGCTGCACGCACACTCACCTTGCACCAAGGCCAGTTCATCGCACACCTCACTACACGCTTTCAGCATCTTGTAACTCACTTGCCCCGCCAACACTCACCCATGAGCCCTGATGTTTATGCCCACCTGTTGGACGTGCACACCACAGACTACGGACCAGACAGTGATCCCACACTATACCGACAGATTACTGGAAGTCTTTCGTATTTGGCATCCACGACACGTCCTGACATCTCATGTGCAGTCAATGTGTTGGCTCAGTTCAGTCAGCAGCCACGCAGCACATATCTCAAAGCGTTGTCAAAATTGCTGCGCTATGTCCTGGACACCGCTGAGGTTGGCCTTGTGTTTACCCCCACTTCAAATTCCCTCCTGGATGGGTTTTGTGACAGTGATTATGCGCGTGACAAACAGGGGCGCAGTCGGGGAGGGTATCTTTTTCGTGTCTGGGGTACAGCTGTATCATGGCGCAGTGCAAAACAGTCCTGTGTGGCACGCAGCGTGGCAGAAGCGGAGTACATGGCTCTTGGGGAATCGGCTTGTGAGGGAATCTGGCTGGCTAGATTGCTTGAGGAGTTGGGAATGCATGTGCCTGCCGTGTCACTGCACAGTGATAGCTCCGCAGCGCGCCGCATTGCAGCGAATGATGGTGTGTTGCACCCACGCACGAAGCATATCAACGTAGAACATCACTTCGTTCGTGAAGCAGTTGACGCCGGCGCTGTGCTGGTCTGTCCTATCAAGGGCACTGATCAGCTTGCTGACTTTCTTACCAAGGCTCTACCCTCTCCCTCACTTCATCAACAACTCCAACAGCTTGGTTGCAGACCTGCTACCTGTATGTATTTCCCTCTGGGGTGGTCATGAGTGTGCAGGGCATGCTGATACAGAGAGCGGAGGCGACGCACAGTGAACGCACGTGCCAAAAGTGGGCTGGCACTGCACACCTTCCACTGCTTCACCCACGTGCTCGTCTCCCTCTCTTCAGCATAGCCCATGCCAGTCGTGGGAGCCAAAAGCTAGATTTATGGCCCACGTGCTTGATCCATTCCATTGCTCTGATTTGCTTTCACAGACCTAGTTTAGTCCTCTTAGCTGGCTGATGATATCTTTGTCTGCCCTAGTTTAGGTACAAACTCAGAAAGTGAGCTGTTTCAGGTTTTTGGGGCTCGAGGGCTTTTTGCCCTCGAGCCTTGGAAGCGAGCCAGCGAGCTTCGCTCGCCGGCCGCTGGGTGAGCTCGAGTAGCAAGACTCACCTGTAGGTGCTCTTACATGTCGATGAGCTAGGTCGCTAGAGGGACGCTATGGACGCCCTCCTTTACCGAACCCTAACTTGGCCCACACTTAGTCATTCGAGGTGATTCCAGTCTCGTTTGAATCGCACGGTTCCCCTTACCATAGGCTGGGAAGGACGAGAGATTGGAAAGACGCCGGAAAGAGGGAAGTCGCTGGGGTGGAGGTCAGGCAACAATGGAAGCTCCGGAAAGCGGGATGTGTGTGGGGGCCGAGAGCTCGTCTGAAGCTCACGGATATGCTCCTGAAGCATACGAATCTCGCGCTCGGGGGTGTCCCCCTCCATGCCTGGCATGTCTAGATTTTCGTCCCAAGGCTCAGGAGGTGGCTGGTGGGCTCCAACTCCTGTCTCCAGTGCTGGAGCTGACTGCTGTGTAGAGGGTACAACCACGGCCGCGCCCTCAAAAGTTTGTCGTGGAGTTGTGGAATGACCTCAAAGGAGCTCGGTGAGTGTACGGATGGCGTCAATCTGCTCCTGCTACAGTCAACGCATCTCGTCCTGCTGGCTGCGCAGGTTCTCAATGGCCTACGAACGTGGGCTCATGACCCCTGAGGAGGAAGAAGAGGGATCTATCCCCCCTTTTCCCTTCTCGTCGAACGGAGCCATAGTGCCGCTCATTATGGGCCGAGACGTCAAAGTGGTCAAATTGCACAACCGTGAGCGTTTCTCGAGGAGATGAAACGCTGACAACTTTTGACCCTCCGACCTAAAACTTCACTAAGTCAGGTGCTAATGTCAGCAGAAATTTGCTGACATCAGCAAAACTTGATGGCGTCAGCAAGTCAAGATGCTGACGTCAGCTTGCCCCCCTTTTTTCTTGTCAATCCTCGCCTGCTACACGAGCTGGCGGCCGCTCCGCAACAGCCGCGCGGGAGCTGCGTAGAAGCTACGCTGCAGCTTTCGCTGTGCTGCTGCCGCTACGTTGTCAGCTGCAGCAACAACCGCGCGGCTATGAATGGAGCGGCTGCCTGGCTGCTGCGTGCACGCCTGTGGCAGCAGCCGTGTGCTACTACTGCTGCTGTTGCGTGCTACGGCTGTTGCACCCTGCTGCAGCGGCCACGTGGTGCTGCCGCTGCTACTGCTGTGCTACTGCTGCTGCTGCCGCTGCCGCTGCTGCTGCTGCGCTACTACTGATGTTGTTGCCGCTGCTGCTGTGCTGCTGCTGTGCAACTGCCACCACTGCTGCTCCTGCCGCCATTGCTGCTGCTGTCGCCGCTGTTGTTGCTGCCGCTGCTCCTGTTCTACTGCTGCCGCATGCAACTGTTGTGGTGCTGCCAGCGTGTGCTACTGCAGCCGCTGCTGCTACCGCTGCTGTTGTGCTGCTACTCCGCTGCACTACTGCTATTGCTGCTGAATGCTGCTGGCGACTGCAATCTCACATGGAGGTCGTGAGTGACGTCGACGGCGGTTTGCTGTCGTCGACGGGTCCTTGTGGATCTGTTGTAGCTGTGGCTCTCACTCCTGCTGCTGTGCTTCGTCTCTGCTGCACAGCTCGGTGAGAACTGTCTCACTGCTCTGATACCATGAGAAGATGCGTGGAAGATTCCTAGCGAAAAAGCTGATGACTAGGCGTTAGTGCCTGGTCAGACGGTGACAATAGTCACAAGTCGTGGACACAACGGAAAATGCTTGGCTAGGAGACACAATGCAAAGTGTTAGAATGTTTCAATAGCATTTGTAGAGAGAGATGACAAATGACAGGTCCATGGCACAAGTACCTGCCGCGGCGCACGACGGGTGTCACACGCGGCAGTGCAAGATGTGTCCTAAAAACCGTTGCAAAACCACTCTTTTGGCCGTAACTTTGTGGAGACATGTCAGAATGCTATGCCGTCTGAACCTAGACATGCGAAATCAAAAGCCGGACGCTACAACTGGTCACATGCATGCATCCGGCATCAAGCGGTGGACACACAACACAAAAACATGCAAATCGGACTCACGGCTTGTCCACCGATAAACTCCAGTGTGCTGCAGAAAAAACTGTCGGAGGTCCCGGGTAGTGTCCGGAGCTCTCGAACGGTCGTCGGTCAGCTCTAGGATGGTAGTGCACCACCAGATGACGCACTGGCGCCTCGAGGGTCCGCATCAGGGATCTGCATGAGTATGGACACGGCCGGGTGGTCACAGGAAACTGTATAGGTCGACAGGAACGTCACAAATCACAACAGCAACACCCGCCGTACGCCGCGGCAGGTACTTATGCCATGGATCTCTCATTTGTCATTTCTCTCTGCAAATGCTATTGAAGCATTCTAATACTTTGCCTTGTGTCTCTTAGCCAGGCCCTTGCCGTTGTGTGCACGACTTGTGACTATCGTCACCGTCTGACCAGGCACTGACGCCTGGTTAGCGGTTGCGTTGATAGGAAGCTTCCATGCATCTTTTCATGGTATCAGAGCGGTGAGACATTTCTCACCAAGCTGCACAGTAGAGATGCAGCAGAGCAGGAGTAGTGAGAATCACCGTTGCAACATATCCACAGGGACCTATTATCGACGACAACCGATCACCTTCGACGTCGCTCACCATCACCACGTGAGAGTGCATTAGCAGCAGCCGGTAGCGGCAGCAGCCGATAGCTACAGTAGATTACAACCACCAGCAGCTGTTGACATTGGCACGTGTAGCAACAGCAGCACTAAGTAGTAGCAGCAGCAAGGCACCAATAGCGCGCGGCGGCAATGGCACACCAACGGTACGCGGCAGCAGCAGCACATTAGCAATGCAGCAGTAGCGGCACCAGCAGCGGCGGCACAACAAAGCAGCAGCATAGAAGCAGTGGTAGCAACAGCGACGGGAGCAGGA
>SZWC01013711.1:3768-23934 GCA_023375785.1 Penium margaritaceum | reverse complement strand
AGTAGATTACAACCACCAGCAGCTGTTGACATTGGCACGTGTAGCAACAGCAGCACTAAGTAGTAGCAGCAGCAAGGCACCAATAGCGCGCGGCGGCAATGGCACACCAACGGTACGCGGCAGCAGCAGCACATTAGCAATGCAGCAGTAGCGGCACCAGCAGCGGCGGCACAACAAAGCAGCAGCATAGAAGCAGTGGTAGCAACAGCGACGGGAGCAGGATCGCAGCAGTAGCAACAGCAGCTGTGCGCGGTGGCGGCAGCAGCGTGCAACAGCCGTAGCGAGTAGTAGCAGTAGTAGCGCAGAGCTGCAACCACGGCCGTGCACGTAGTTGCCAGGCGGCTGCTCTGCACGTAGCCGCGCAGTTGCTGCTACTGGTGACGCCGCAGTAGTAGCAGCAGCTGAACGGAAGCTACAACACAGCTTTCACGTAGCTTGCACGCGGCTGCTACAGAGCGGCCGCCTGCTCTCACGGCAACCGCGAAGGTTGACCAAAAAAAAAGGAGGGAAGGCGAGCTCACATCAACATTTTCCCTTGCTGACATCATCAGGTCATGCTGACATCAGCAACATCCTACTGACGTCAACACTTACGTTAATGTGGCCCTAATATCACAGTCCGTATGAGACTACGGACCAAGCACAAGTGCTGACAGCGGCTAGGGCGATGCACGAATATCTCTACGCCATGTTGCGCGAGACCCTCGTCAACTTCCGCTCGTTCCTTGACGAGGCGGGCACATGCACCATCGCTGATCCACGCGGGGGCTGGGACCTAGCATTGTCCTTGCTTGCTGCAGAGACACACGCCACCCACTCCGCGCACAAGCCTGCCGAGCCTGCAACTAACTACTGGCAACGCGCCATGTGCATCTACACACGCCTTGGAACCTCAGGAGGTACACAGGTGTGGACGCTCCGCACGATTATGCTCGGATTTTGCCTTGAGCACATAGACATCTTCACGAAGTACAACAACGCCATGCTCGAGACTTTTTTTTGGCCTCACTACAGCTTCTTCCCTCGGCACACCTGCTCTTCCTTCGGGTGACTTCCACCCATGAGACAGCCGTGGCTCATCAGGAGACTTCCATTAATGTAACAGTCGTTGCATCACCACCGATTCCCCTGTTGCAGACTCCTTCTCCATCCTCCGTCACGTCCTCCTGCCCTTCCATCCTGATTACACCAACTCAGACACAGGATGTCGCAATAGCAGCACAGGGGAAGAAGAGGTGATGGAGGTGCGGCTCGGGCCAGGAGGAGTCGTACCTGCAGTCAACATCGGGCACTAATAGTGGACGCTCCGTTCATTGCTACAACTATGGAGGCATCCATCGCTACACAGAGTGCCAGCAGTCGCTCGACAGGGCGTGGATTACTCGCGGGCTCTAGGCTGCGCACGCACTACGGTCCACGTCGAGCAGCACATCCTCTGGGAGTGCGGCGACCACGACCGCAACAGTCCCCGCTTCACCACTGGCGACCAGCGGCGATCCAGACCCACGTGACCACACCATTGCCAAGCTCTGACACCTTCTAGCGCTTCACTTTTAGGGAGGTGCGAGTGTGTTGTCACAGCCGGGTGGTTCAAAAACTGTCTGTTCGTTTGTTCTATTGCTTAGGATAACTCGTGTGGAGTGGCATAGTCGGCATGTGATGACGATGGGCCTGAATGTACAGATTGGATTCATGAGTCTCACTTTTGTGCCCTTCGTCGTTCCTCCCCTCTTGCTGCCCAGCGTCTGTCTAAGGCTGAGTGTTCCATTGCCCACTATACGTGGCGTGATGTCCTCTAGTCGTGATTTTGGTGGCACTTGGATCATCGATTCCGGTGCCACTCATCACATGACTTGTCGTTGTAGTGATTTTGTTGTTCTCGGCCCTGTTGTGTCGAAGGGTGTTCGCAAGTCCAGACTCTCAAGTCTGAGCCCAGACTCGGACTTGCAATTCCGAATGTGTGCCCAGACTCGGACTCGCAAGTCTGGACCCAGACTCGCAAGTCCACAGACTCTCAAGTCTGGGTCCCTTGGACTCGCAAGTTTGGTCTGACAGACTTGCAAGTCTGTGGCCAAAATCAGACCCAAAGTGGTATATATGCTATACTTTTCACAGTGGTTGTTCTCAATGCCATTGAATATGCTTGTGTCTGCATGAAAAGGGCCACACAAGCTAGATGTCTTGTGTTTTCACTTGGTGATTACAATCTTTTACTCCGTACCTTATACCTTATCAGCACCTCGTGGACTTGCAAGTCCGAGTCGAGTCAGGGACCCTGGACTTGGACTTGCGAGTCTGGGAGAGGACTTGGACTTGCGAGTCCGAATTGCAAGTCCCGACTTTTGGCGAACACCCTTAGTTGCGTCTGTTCGTTCCGTCCGCATAGGCTCTGGCCAGTCCTTGCCAGTCCAGGGTGTTGGGGTCATTTGTTTTGATGGTTCGTCTGGCCCCCTCTATCTTTTCGAGGTGCCGTTTGTGCCTGACCTTGAGCTCAGTTTGGTTTCTGTACATGCTTGCACACTGATGGGAATCTCTGTGGAGCACACTGCAGAGTCCGTGACTGTGACTGCTATTCACACTCGTAGCATTTTTCTTCGTGCCTCTGTTGTGGATAACCTTTACCGTGTCTCTTGGACCTTTTCTCCTTGCTCCTCCTCCCCTTCCGCTCGTGTTTTTGTCACTTGTGTTCTGTCTCCTGAGCACCACTGATTGCTTCATCGTTGCCTGTGTCGTGTAGGCTCCAAAACTGTGTTGAAGCTCATTCAAACACAGCCCGCCCTTGGTCTTGACGCGGCTTCTTTCGAGAAGCCGCCCAAGACCAACTGTGTCTTATGCGCTCAGGGTAAGATGCATTGTTGCACCTACCCTGACTCCTGTTCACGCGCACTTCGCCCTCTCGAGTTAGTCCATTTGGACCTTCTTGGTCCCCTTCCTGTCGAGTCTCTGTCCGATCGGGGTCGATATGTACTGACCTTGACTGATAACTTCAGCCCGATGCGGTGGGTCTATAGCCTGCGCTAGAAGAGTGATGCCGCTCTCACAGTTTGGCTGTGCTTAGTGATGGTTGAGCGTCAGTCTCGCCACACGCTGCACACCTTCTGCTTGGATCGCGACGGCAAGTTTCTTGGAGAGATAGAGAGCTTCTTTGTCGAGCACAGGATCTTTCACCAGGTGTCCGCTCCTGCTACTCCTTAGCAGAACAGTGTTTTGAGCGCTGGAACCGCGCTATTGAGGATGCGGTTCGCGCTATGCGGTCTGAGTGCGGTTTTCCGTAGTCCTTCATTTTTGAAGGCTTCGACTACATGACTTGGGTCTGGAACCGCCTCCTGCACAATCCTCTTCTAGACCACATCACACCATATGAGCTTTGGTTTGGCCAACGTGTCGACCTGCGCCGCGCTCGCGTATGGGGATCCTTGGTTTCCGTGTGGTACACCGAGGTCCAGCAGGCGTCCAAGGTCTCAACGCGCGGTTGCTTGTGTGCCTTCGTCAACATCTCCTCGTGGTTGAAGGCATGGCGTTGTTGGGACCCTCCTCGTCCTTACATTTTTGAGTCACGCGACACGCTCTTCTTTGAGTCCCTCATCTACCATGATCTGACTTCGATCACATCGCTGTCCGTCACACACGTTCCTACGTGTGTAGTTTCTCAACGAATGGGGGAGTCTTCGCCTGCGAGCACCGCTTGCCAGGCTGATGTGTCCGTTCGAGCTCCCTCTACTTCTCCGGCTCTTGATGACCTAGCGAACATCGCTGTTGGTCCAGAGATCTCTCCGCCACCGCCAGCTTTTACCCTTGTCCCCTCGCACCCCAGAGGTACCCATGATCCTGTATCTGTGCGTACTCCTGTGACCGTATCTGTGTCCGCCGGCACTCCTACCTCTGTGCGTGGACCTGCCTCACTTGCTCCTACTATCACATCGAGCCCCGTGTCGCCCAAACCTGCATCTCCATGCACGTTATCACCAACTCCCTTGCCTCAGCCCTCCCCAACAGCGCTTGCACCTGTTCTTGAGCATAAGGTGCGCCCCTCGAGCCTGGGTTACTCCCGTGAGCTTGTCAGTCGTCTTCCACCATTGGACTCTACCGCTCAGCGAGTGTCTGGTCCTGAACCCAGGCGTTCCACTCGCACCATCGCAAGTGGTGATCCTGGAACAAAGGCCCTAGGCATGAGTGTCCTTACTAAGTACATAGAGGTAAATCTAGCGTGTTCGGTAGGACACGACCTCGTCACTCGCAAGTTTCATATCGCTTGTGATGGAGCAGCCGATGTTGTGGTCGTCAGACCTAGCACTGAGGCATGCGCTCTTGCCACGCAGTGCTCTCCCTCTATGGCGCCTGACCTAAGCACAGTGAGGGAAGCTCTCTCATCACAGGATGCTAACGCTTGGCGTGCTACCTGCGAGGATGAGCTTTGCGCCATTCGAGAGCACTGAGTTTACGAGCTTGTCGACCTTCCACCTGGGAGGAAGGCTATTCAGGTCAAGTGGGTCTTTTGAAAGAAAGTGAAACCGGATGGCTCACCGGAACGCCACAAGGCTCGCTTGGTCATCAAGGGGTACTCTCAGGCGGAGGGCATCGATTACACTCACACCTTTGCCCCTGTCGGCCGTATGACCTCAGCTCGAGCTCTGTTCGATGTAGTGGCTTCACCTTAGTTGTGTCCCAGTTGCATCCTAGTTGCACCTTACTTGCACCCTATTTGTACCCTATTTGCACCCTAGTTACATCCTAGTTGCAGCCTTGTTGCAACCTGTTTGTACCCTACCTACGTCCTAGTTGCACCATAGTTGCGCCCTACTTGCACCTACTTGTGTCATACTTGTGCCCTACTTGTGTCCTAGTTGTGTCCTACGTGTGCCCTAGTTGTACCCTACTTGCACCCTAGTTGCACCGTACATGTGCCTCAGTTGGAAACTAGCAACGTCCTACTTTCACGCTAGTTGCACCCCAGCTGCACCCAAGTTGTGCCCTACTTGCGCCCTACTTACGCCATACTTGCGTCCTACTTGCGCCCTTGTTGTGCCATGCTTGCGCCCTAGTTACACCCTAGTTGCACCTCAGTCGGGCACTAGCTACGCCCTAGTTGTGTCCTAGTTGCGCCCTAGTTGTACCCTAGTTGCGTCTTACTTGTGCCCTACTTGCACCCTAGTTGTACCCTAGTCGCGACCTAGTTGTGATCTACTTGTGCCCTACTTCCACCCTAGTTGCTCCTTAGTTGTGATCTATTTGCGTCCTAATTGCGCTTTACTTATTACCTACTTGTGCCAATCTTGCGCCATATTTATGCCATAGTTACGTCCTAGTTGCGCCTTACTTGCGCCCTATTTGCACCCCACTTGTGCCCTAGCTGTGCTCCAGTTGTTCCTTAGTTACGCCCAACTTGCGTCCTACTTGGGCCCTACTTGTGCCCTAGTTGTTCCTAGTTGCGCCCTTGTTACACCCTACTTGCGCCCTTGTTGCGCCATACTTGTGCCCTTGTTACACCCTACTTACTCGTCGGTTGGGCACTAGCTACGCCCTTGTTGTGCTCTAGTTGCGCCCTAGTTGTGTCCTAGCTGTACCCTACTTACGCCCTACATGCGCCCTAGCTGGACCCTACTTGCATCCTAGTTGTGCCGTGTTTGAACCCTAGTTTTGCCCTGGTTGTGCCCTAGTTGCGCGCTAGTTTTGCCTCAGTTGGGCAATAGTTTTGCCCGAGTTGTGTCCTAGTTGCGCCCTAGTTGCATCCTAGTTGCACCCTACATGCGCCCTACTTGTGTCCTAGTTGCGCCCTACTTGCGCCCTAGTTGCACCATAGTTGCGCCCTACTTGTGCCTTGGTTGTACCTGAGTTGGACATTAGCTATGCCCTAGTTGTATCCTAGTTGCGCCATAGTTGTACCCTAGATGCGCCCTATTCACGCCCTACTTGTACACTAGTTGCGCCCTACCTACATCCTAACTGCGCCCTAGTTGTGCCTTACTTGCGCCATAGTTGTGCTCCAGTTGCGCCCTACTTGCGCCCTAGTTGTGCCATACTTGCGCCCTACTTGCGCCCTACTTGCACCCTAGTTGCGCCTTAGTTGTGCCCTAGTTACATCCTACTTGAACCGTACTTGCACCCTACTTGTGCCCTAGTTGCGCCTTAGGTGCGTCCTAGTTGTGCCCTACTTGCGTCCTACTTGCACCTTAGCTGCATCATACTTGTCCTCCTTGCGCCCTAGTTGCGTCCTAGTTGCGTCCTAGTTGTGTGCTACTTGTGCCCTACTTGCGCCCTACTTGTGCCCTAGTAGCATTCTATTTGCACCCTGTTTTTGCCATACTGACACCGTACTTACACCCTACTTACGCCCTAGTTGTGCCCTGCTTCTGCCCTAGTTACGTCCTAGTTGCGCTCCAGTTTCGTCCTAGTTGCGAATCAATTGGGCACTAGCTACGCCCTAGTTGCACCCTAGTTACGCCCTATTTGCGTCGTAGTTGCACCTTACTTGTTTCCTACGTGTACCCTACTTGCGCCGTAGTTGCGCCCTAGTTGCGCCTCAATTGGATGCTAGCTACGTCCTAGTTGCACCCTAGTTGAGCCCTATTTGTGCCCTTCTTGTACCATTCTTGCACCATATTTATGCCTAGTTGCGCTCTAGTTGTGCCCTAGTTGCACCCTAATTGCGCCTCAGTTGGCACTAGCCACGTCCTAGTTGCGCCCTAGTTGCGCCCTAGATGCATCCTAGTTTTGCCCTAGTTGTGCCCTAGTTGCACCCTAATTGCGCCTCAGTTGGCACTAGCCACGTCCTAGTTGCGCCCTAGTTGCGCCCTAGATGCATCCTAGTTTTGCCCTAGTTGTGCCCTAGTTGCATCCTACTTGTGCCCTACTTGCGCCGTAGCTGCGCCCTAGTTGCACCCTATATACGCCATACTTACGCCATACTTGCACTCTACTTGCACCCTCGCTGCGACATAGTTGCACCCTAGTTGCACCCTACTTGCATCCTAATTGCCCCATGGTTGCGCCATATTTGTGTCCTAGTTGCGTCCTAGTTGTGCCCTAGTTGCGCCCTACTTGTGTCCTAGTTACACCATAGTTGCACCCTATTTGCGCCCTAGTTGGGCCCCACTTGTGCCCTATTTGTGCCATACTTGTACCCTAGTTAGCTCTAATTGCGTCCTAGTTGCGCCCTAGTTGCGTCCTAGTTGTACCCTAGTTGCGCCCTAGTTGTGTCATACTTGTGACTTAGTTGCGCCCTAGTTGCGTCCCAGTTGTGTCCTACTTGTGTCCTAGTTGCGTCCTAGTTGCACCTCAGTTGTGCACTGGTTATACCCTAGTTGTACCCTAGTTATGCCCTAGTTGTACCATATCTGTGTCATACATGCGTCATACTTGCGCCCTACTTGCACCTTGTTTGTGCCCTATTTGTGCCCTACTTACGCCATACCTATGCACTACTTGCATCTTAACTACGCCCTAGTTACGCCATAGTTACGTTCTAGATGTACCATACTTGTGCCCTACTTGCACCGTACTTGTGCCGTAGTTGCACCCTAGTTACATGCTACTTGCGTCCTACTTGGACCCTAGTTGCGCCCTAGGTGCACCCTAGTTACCCCCTAGTCACGCTTAGTTGCGACATAGTTGTGCCTCAATTGGGAACTAGCTACGTCCTAGTTACACCCTAGTTACACCATAGTTACGCCCTAGTTGTGCCCTAGGAAAATGAGGCAATAAGGCTGACTCGGATGGAATAGATGAAGCAGATGAAGTAGACAAAGACACCTATGGTGGCTGGAGGAAGGTGATAGGGTTAAGAGGCACCACGAGGCCAAGGCGGTCCTCCAGACTGCCTATAGGATGAAGGACCTTGGTCCTGCAGCAGTGATTCTTGCCATGAAGATCATGCGAGACTGTAGTCATCGGACACTACTGCTGCATCAAGCCTGATACGCACATGTTGTGGGGGAGCGCTTCAGTGACCTCCTTGGCGCAATGACCATGACCTCCACACCTCTCACACCTGACGCGAAGGATGCCCTGAAGGTGGATGATCCCACATGGTTTGGGGAGACAATGGATGTGACCTTGTGCCTCCGTCTTATCAGATCTCTGATGTACTTGGCCACTACCACACGCCGTGACATCGCCTTTGCCGTCAATCTCCTTGCCTAGTTTTCCCAGGCTCCATGCACTAAAGCCCTTCATACAGATGTGCGAGTGGTGCGGTACGTGGTCTCCACAAAGTACCTCGGACTTTGCATCCGCCTGCAATGTTTGGTCGCCCTTGACGGCTACACTGATAGCGAGTGGGCTTGGAGTCCAGATGGACGCAGTCGCACCGGTTTTGTGTTTCAGCTCAATGGTACCGCTATGTCCTGGCGTAACAGGAAGAAGGGCTGCATTGCACGTAGCTCATCGGAGGTAGAGTATGTTGCTCTGGGTGCAGGTGCCTCCTGAGGCAGCATGGCTGCAGCATCTGTTCCTTGAGTTGTGTCAGACATAACTTACCATTGTGCTTCGTTGCGACAGCAAGAGTGCTCTTGCCATTGCAGAGAACTTTGGTGTCTTTCATGCTCGCACAAAGCACATTACAGTTGAGCATCACTTTGTGCATGATCTGGTGGAGCAACACGCGATCTCTGTCATATGGGTTGGAACTGACATGCACCGTGCTGACTTCTTCACAAAGGCACTAGCACGCGGGATGTTTTTGGTGGCCATTTCTTCAGTTGGGCTTCGTCCCTTGCCTCAGAGTGGTTGAGTGTGGGTTGTATTTGTGTCTGTGTCACGATTGTTTTTGTACTCGTTGTCGTACTCGTATCAGTGTTGTACATGTATGGACATGTGCACCATTTGGTCATGGGGGAGTGTTGTGATTTGTGACATTCTTGTCGACCTGTATAGTTTACTGTGACCACTTGTGTGTATACTCGTGCAGATCCCTGATGCGGCTCTTGGTGGTACCGATGTGTTATCTAGTGGTAGAATACCAGCTTGGAGCTGACCGACGACCACTCCAAGGCTGTGGACGCTGTCCGGGACCTCCTATTGTTTTTGTGCAACATGTAGGAGTTTATCGGTGGACTCGCCGTGGGCCCTATTTGCATGTTTTTCCATTTTGTGTCCACCGTTTGATACCGGATGCATGCATGTGACTGGTCGTAGCATCTGGCTTGTGAATTTGCACGTCTAGGTTCTGAGGACGTAGCGTTTTGGCATGTATGCACTGAGTTATGGCCAGAACAGTGGTTTTGGGCCGGTTTTGAGACAGATCTTGTGCTGCCGCGTGCGACACCCTCTGTGCGCCGCGGAATTCACTTATGTCATGGACCTGTCATTTGTCATTTCTCTCTGAAAATGCTATTGAAGCATTATGACACTTTGCCTTCTGTCTCCTAGCCAGACCCTTGTCGTTGTGTGTACAACTTGTGACTGTCATCATTGTCTGACCTGGCACTGACGCCTAGTCAGCGGCTGTGTTGCTAGGAAGCTTCTAAGAAGATGCGTGAAAACTTCCTATTGATGCAGCCGTTGCTTAGGCATCAGTGGCTGGTCAAACGGTGACGACAATCACAAATCGTGTACACAACGGCAAGGGTCTGGATAGGAGACACAAGGCAAAGTGTCAGAATGCTTCAATAGCATTTGCAGAGAGAAATGAAAAATGATAGGTCCATGGCATAAGTACCTGCCGCGGCGCACGGCGGGTGTCGCACGCGGCAGTACAAGATCTGTCCTAAAACCGGCCCAAAACTCTTGTTTTGGTCATAACTCTGCGCAGACATGCAAGAACGCTACGTCGTCTGAACCTAGACGTGCAAGATAAAAATCCACACACTATGACTGGTCACATGTATGCATCCAACATCAAACGGTGGACACACGATGCAAGCACATGCAAATCGGGTCCAAGGCCAGTCCACCGATAAACTCGTGCGTGTTGTAAAAAAACTGCAGGAGGTCCCGGGTAGCGTCTAGAGCTTTGGAACGATCGTCATTCAGTTGCAAGCTGGTAGTCTGGCACCAGATGACACACCGGTACCACCAGGGTCTGCATCAGGGATGTGCACGAGTATGGACACAGCCGAGTGGTCACAGTAAACTGTACAAGTCGACAAGAAGGTCACAAATGACAACACTCCCCCATGACCCAATGGTACGCATGTCCATGCACGTCCACTACTGAGACGAGTACAACAACGGGTGCAACGACAAACATGACACGAACACAGACACACCCCACACTCAACCACTCTCAGGCAAGGGACAAAGTCCAACCGAACAAATGTTGACCAGGAACCTTCTGCGTGCTTGTGCCTTTGTCAAGAAGTCAGCATGTTGCATGTCAGTGCCAACCCAAATGACGAGATCACGTGTCGCTCCACCACATCATGCACAAAGTGATGCTCAACCAAAATGTGCTTTGTGCAAGCATGAAAGACACTAGAGTTCTCCGCAATGGCAAGAGCACTCTGGTTGTCGCAACGAAGCACAATAGTGGGTACAGAGTGACCAAGCTCAAGGAACATGCGTTGTAGCCATACCGCCTCAGCAGCCCCCACACCCAGAGCAACGTACTCTGCCTGCAATGAGCTACGTGCAATGTAGCTTTGCTTCCCGCTGTGCCAGGACACAGCAGTCCCACCGAGCAAGAACATGTAACTGGTGCAACTGTGTCCATCTAGGCTCCAGGCCCAGTTGCTGTTGGTGTAGCCGTCAAGGACCACCCAACACTGTCGGCAAAAGCAGAGTCTGAGGTACGGTGTGGAGACCACGTACTACACCACTCATACAGCTGTGTGAAGGGCTCTAGCGCGTGGAGTCTACGAAAACTTGGCAAGGACGTTCACAACAAATGCGATGTTAGGACGCGTGGAAGTTGGCCAGGTACATCAGAGATCCAATGAGGCGGAGGTACAGGGTCACACCCACTGTGTCCTCCAGCTGTGTGGGATCGTCCACCTTGAGGGTATCCTACCCGTCAGGCGTGAGAGGTGTGGAAGTGGTGGGCACTACATCGAGGAGGTTGATGAAGCACTCCCCCACAACACGTGCGTATCGGGCCTGATACAAGAGTACAATACGAAGTCTGCGGCCTCGCACGATCTCCATGGCAAGAAACACTGCTATAGGACCAAGGTCCTTCATCCTGTAGGCAGTCAGGAGGACAGCCTTGGTACGACCTCCAGTGAAGGAGACGCGATCAGAAGGTCGTGGACATAGACGAGGATGGTAGGGAATCGCTCAGACGTCTATCGGATGAAGAGAGAGGGATATGCCTTGCTCTGTACATGTCCTGCACGAGTCAGGGTACCAATGATCTCCTGGTTCCATTACCAAGGAGACTGCTTGAGGCCGTACAAGGACTTACGCAAGCGCTAAACCTTGTCACCGTTCTTAAGGCCTGGTGGTTGAGCCACGTAAATCTCCTCATCCAGAGAGACATGTAGGAACGCATTGTTCACATCCATCTGTTGCAATTCCCATTCATGCCTCCATGGAAGGAGACGTGATCATAGGGTGGTGGACATAGACTAGGATGGCGGTGAACCGCTCAGGCGTCCTTTGGATAAAGAGAGAGGGATCTGCCTTGCTCTGTACGCATCCCGCACGAGTCACGGTGCGAGTGATCTCCTGGTTCCAAGACCGATGAGACTACTTGAGGCCGTACAAGGACTTGCGCAAGCGCCAAACCTTGTCACCGTCTTCAAATCTAGGTGGCTAAGCTAGCTAAATCTCCTCATCCAGTTAGCCATGGAGGAACACATTCTTCATATCCATTTGGTGTAGTTCCTAGTCATGCTGAGCTACTACACCGCAGAGAGCTCAAGATGAGGTCATGCGGCCGACAGGGGCAAAGGTGTCAGTGTAATCAATGCCCTCAATCTGAGACTACCCCTTGATGACCAAGCGAGCCTTCTGGCGTTTGAGTGAGTCATCCAGCTTCACTTTCTTGTGAAAGACCCACTTGACTTGAATCGCCTTCCTCCCAGGTGGAAGGTTGAAGAGCTCGTAAATTCTGTTCTCTTGGATGGCACGAAGCTCATCCTTACAGGCAGCATGCCAAGCGTCAACATCCTGTGATGAGAGAGCTTCCCTTAATGTGCCCGGGACAGGCGCCATACAGGGAGAGCTCTGCATGGCAAGAGCACACGCCTCAATGCTATTTTTGACGACCACAAGGTCAGTTGCTGCATCACAAGGAATATGATACTTGCAAGTGACGAGATTGTGCCCACTGGGGCACGCTAGATGTATCTTTGTGTGCTTAGTGCAGACACTCAAGCCTAGGGCCTTTGTGCCGGGATCACCACTTGCAATGCTGCGAGTGGAGTGCCTGGTGCGGAACCTAATACTCGTTGGACTTTGTAGTCCAATGGTCAAAGACGACCGCAGGACGTCCGTGAGAAACCTGGGCTCAAGGGGCGCACCTCAGGCCCAGAGATTGGGACGACCACAGGTGGTGAGGACTGAGACAAAGGAGCGGCTGATGTTGTGCAAGGAGATACATGTGTGGGAGGCACGGGGCTGGGTGTGACTGTGGGAGCAGGTGAGGCAGGACCACACACAGAGGCAAGAGTACTGGTGGACACAGGTAGAGGATCATGGGCACCTGTGGGATGCGAGGGAAAAGGGGTAGAAGCCGGCGGTGCTAGAGAGGTCTCTGGGCCGACAACGATAATTGCTGGGTCATCAAGAGCCAGGGACCGAGAAGTAGAGGGAGCTCCAATGGACACATCAGCCTTGAGAGAGGTTCTCGCAAACTCAGATTCCCCCATCCATCGAGAAGCCTCACACGTGGGAACGTGTGAAGCGGACAGCGAGGTGATCGATGTCACATCGCGGAAGGTGAGAGACACAAAGAAGAGCATGTCGCGTGACTCAACGATGCGAAGACGAGCACGATCCCCAAAATGCTAGGCCTTCGACCGCGGGGAGATGCCTACGAAGGCAAAAAAGCGACCCCGCGGTGAGACCTTGGACCCATGTTGATCCGTAGTGTACCAGACAGAAGCCAAGGACCCCCAGACGTGAGCAAGGCATAGGTCAGCATGGTGGCCAAACCAGAGACTGTACGGTGTGACATGGCCAGAGTGGGACCGTGTGGGAGGTGGTTTCAGACCCAAGTCATGTCGGCAAAGCCTTCAAAGGCGAAGGACTTCAAGAGACCGCACTCAAACTGCATAGCGCGAATTGCATCCTCCATGGTGCGATTCCAGCGCTCAGCAACACCGTTCTGCTCGGGAGTAGCAGGAGCGGAAACCTGGTGAAAGATCATGTGCATGGCGAAGAAGCTCTCCATCTCGCCAAGAAACTTGTCGCAGCGATCCGAGCGGAAGGTGTGCAGTGTGTGGCGGGATTGACGCTCAGCCATCACTAGCTAGAGACGAACCGCAAGAGTGGCATCACTCTTTTGGCACAGGCTGTAGACCCACCGCATCTGGGTGAATTCATCTGATGGGGTCAGGATGTATCGACCCCGATCAGATAGAGACTCAACAGGGACAGAATCGAGAGGTCCGAATGGATTAACTCGAGAGGGCGAAGTGCACGAGAACGGGAGTCAGGGTAGGAGCAACGGTGCATCTTACCCTGAGCACAGAAGAGAAAATCGGTCTTGGGCTGCTTCTCGAAAAAGCCGCATCAAGACCGAGTGCGGGCTGTGTTTGAATGAGCTTTGACATAGTGTTGGATCCCACATGACACAACGACGATGAAGCAATCGTTGGTGCTTGGCAGACAGAACGCCACTAAAAAGAACATGAGCGGGAGGGGAGGGGGAGCAAGGAGGAGGAGAAATCCGAGAGACGCAATTCAGGTCATCCACAACAAAGGCACAAAGAACAACGCTACGGGTGTCAATTGTAGTCACCGTCGTACAATCTGCAGTGTGCTCCACAGAAAGTCACATCACTATTAACACACGTACAAAAAGCAAACTGAGCTCAAGACCAGGTACTGAAAGCATCTTGGAAAGATACAAGGGGCCAGACAGACCATGGAAGCACACAACCCAACACCTTGGACCGGTAAGGACTGATTAGAGCCTCTGCGGATGGAACGAACAAACGCAACCGGAACGAGAACAACAAAGTCACTACGCCAACAAGTCATGTGATGAGTGGCACGTGAATCAATGATCCAAGTGCCACCGGGATCACAAGTAGAGGACGTCACTTTACAATGGGCAATGGAACACTCGGCCTCAGATGGACGCTGGGCAACAAGGAAGGAGGAACGCGGAAGGGCACACAGGTGAGACTCCTGAAACCAATGAGTACCGTCAAGCCCATCTTTATCACATGCCAGCTGTGCCCGCCCACACGAGTCGTCAGGAGCTAGAAGGATAGACGAACAAACACTTTGTGGACCACCCGGCTATAACAACACACTCGCACCTCCCTGAAAGCGAAGGGCTAGAATATGTCGGAGCTCGACGATGGTGCGGTCACATGGGTCCGGGTCGCCACTACTCGCCGGTGGTGAAGCGAGAACTGTTGCAATTGTGGTCGCCGCGCGCACAGAGGATGTGTTGCTCAACGTAGACCGCAGTGCATGTGCATCCTGGAGGCCGTGAGCGATTTGGGCCTAGTCAAGCGGCTGCTGGCACTCGGTGTAGCGATGAGCGCCTCCACAGTTGTAGCAGTGAACGGAGCGACCATTGCTACCACCCGATGATTGCTGTTGCTGTGAATGCTGCTGGCCCAAACTGCACCCCGGTCTCTCCTTCTTCTCCTGTGCTGTTGTAGCCACACCATGTGTTGAGGTAATTGTGGTGGAAGAGGAAGAGGAGGACGTGCCAGAGGATGGAGGAGTAGACTGAAGGAGGGTCGTTGGTGGTGACGTGATGAGTGCTGTAGCAAGGGGACTATCCTGATGAGCCATGGCTGCCTCACGTGCAGAAGTCACTTGTAGGAAAAGTTGATGCGCCGAGGGAAGAAGCTACAGGGAGGTGGAGAAGGGCTTGAGCATAGTGTCGCTATACCTTGTGAAGATGTTTGCGTATTCAAGGCAAACTCTGAGCATGATCATGCGGAGTGCTCACAACTGTGTACCTCTTGAGGTCCCAAGGCGTGTGTAGATGTGCATGGCGCGTCGCCAGTAGTCGGCTGCAGACTCGTAGGTCCCTGACGAAGGGAGTGGAAAGCACAAATGTGGGCGGAGCGGGTGGCGTGCGTCTTTGCAGCAAGCAAGTATAATGCAAGGTCCTAGCCTCCACAAGGATCAGCACCTGTGCCTGTGCCAGCCTTTCCAAGGAACGAGCGGAAGTGTACGACGGTCTTGTGCGGCATAGCGTAAGGGAGTCCGCGCATCGCCCTAGCCGCTGTCAGAACCTGTGCTTGATCCAAAGTATGGTACGGGCTATGGTAGTAGGGCCACACTCCCTCTAAAGTTGCTCAAATGTGGAAAAGGATCTCCCAGCAGTCGTAACCGTCTTCCCTGACATACCGTGGGGGCGGTGCCTCGAAATCCTTGGGTAGCTGCTCCTTAGGGAGAGCAACCGCAGGCTGAGAATGACGAGGGATGGAGAAGACACCAAAAAGAGGAAAGTCATTGGGATGGAGATCAGGCAAGGATGGAATCACGGGAAGAAGGGAGCAAGTCGTGTGTGGGGGCCGAGAGCTTGTCTTAAGCTGACGGACACGCTCTTCAAGTACACGAATCTCACTCTCATGAGATTCGCCCTCCATGCCTGGCATGTCGGGGTCCTCATCCCAAGGATCAAGAGATGGCAGGTCATGTCATGCTCCTCTCACCAGCGCTGGTGTTGACTACTGTGCGGAGAGTGTGACACGGGCCGCTCCCTCGGAGGCCTGCCTGTGGTGTCGTCGACTGACCACGAAGAAGCTCAGTGAGCATACAGATAGCTCCAGCCTGCTACTACTACAGACGACGCATCTCGTCACGCTGGCTCTGCAGGTCCTCAATAGCCTGCAAACGTGGGCTCATGACTTGTGAGGAAGAAGAAGAGGGATCTAGCAGTCTTTTGCCCTTATCACCGGCCGGAGCCATGTCAGTGCTCAGTATGGGCCGGGATGTCAAACTGGTCAAATTGCACAACTTTCAACGTTTCTCGAGCAGATGAAACGTTGGCAAATTTTGGCTTTTCCAACCAAAAATTTGACTAAGGAAAGTGTTGACGTCAGCAAGGCTCTGCTGACGTCAGCACGAATATGATAACGTCAGCAAAACTGCTAACATCGGGATAACCCTCCTTTTTTACTTACAATCCTTGCAATTATTGCCTTGTTGCATGGGCGGGCCGCTGCTCCGTAGCAGCCGCGCGGAAGCTGCACGGAAGCTACGCATAAGCTTCGTAGTAGCTTCCGCTCTAGTGCTACTGCATCGGTACTCCTACAGCTGCAACCACATGGTTACGTGCGTAATTATGGCAACAGCTGCATGCTACAGCTTCCCTTGCTACGCGCTGCAGATTGTGCACGCTGCTGCCGCCACGCGTTGCTGCCGCCGCGCACTACTGATGCGCTACTGCCGCACTACTGCTCTGCTATACTGCTACAGCTACTATTGAATGCTACTGCTGCTACACGCAATTGCTACTCCCCATTGCTTCCGTCGCCGCTGGTGCGGGCTTCTCCTACTACGCGTTGATGCTGTTGTGCACTGTTGTTGTCACGCATTGCTACTGTTGTTGCCACCCGCCGCTTACTACTGCACCGGCCGGCTGTTGCCGCTACTAGTGCCAATGTTGGCAGCTGCTAATGGCTGCCACCTGCTGCACCTCTGGCTTGCTATTGCTAGCGGCTGTTGCAATCTCACGTGCTGATGGTGGGTGACGTCGACGGTTGTCGGCAGTCGGCGACAGGTCACTATGGATCGGTTGCAGGGGTGACTCATTGCTATTGGTGTGCTGTGTCTTTGGTGCGCAGCTCGACAAGAACTGTCTCAGCGCTTTGATACTAGGAAATGATGCGTGGAAGCTTGCTAGCGACAACCATTGACTAGGCGTCAGTGCTAGGTCAGATAGTGACGACAGTCACAAGTCGTACACACAACGACAAGGGTCTGGCCAGGAGACACAAGGCAAAGTGTCATAATGCTCCAATAGCATTAACAAAGAAAAAAGACAAGTGACAGGTCCATGGCAGAAGTACCTGCCGCGGCGCACAGCGGGTGTTGCTTGCGGCAACAGAAGATGTGTCCTTAAACCGGCCCAAAACCACTATTTTGGCCGTAACTTAGTGTAGACATGTCAAAAGGCTACGTCGTCTATACCTAGACGTGAAGAATCAGAAGTCTGACGCTATGACCAGTCACATGCATGCATCCAACATGAAACAATGGACACATAATGCAAGAACATGCACTGATACCACCAGGATCTGCATCATGGATCTGTACAAGTATGGGCATGGTCGAGTGGTCACTGTAAAATGTACTCGTCGACTGGAACGTCACAAATCACAATAAGGAAGGGTGACGATTAGGAAGTGTCATGCAGGAAAGGAGAGGGAGGGAAAGCAAGTGGCATGGAAATTGAGTACAGCTGCCTTGTAATAACTCCTTTGCTCTTGCTTTAAGTGCGCTCTCACCATCACGTGATGGCCTCTCGAACCGCGCAGTTAAAAGTAGCGTAATGGCATCGTGATGGCCGAAGTGATGGCGGGAAATCGAGAGTCGGTGATTTTTGTTAAAATGCCGCTACGATTTTGTTGCCTCGCACGAAATAGCATAAAGTTTCACCCAACGTGCGAAACCGGATCATCGCGTGGTGTGTGACCGCATCCGCGATGGGCCACTTTGTAGGTGACTGCGCATAACCCCTCCCACCACGCTACACGTTTTCTAGGGTTCTTGACAAGCAGACGCTCGTGGCTGTCACACTTCATTTGAGACAAGCGTTGCCAGCGGATCTCCTCCATGGATCGAGTGTTCTACACGTGGATTGTAGTGTGGTGCTTCATGCGAGAAGCATACCACGTACACATCTGTAATGCGCTCACACTCTTAGTACTCCTCGTTCATGCTTCCTGCGCAAAACCAGCACGCAAGCGACGTTCCATATGGATGCAAGCGCGTGATCGGCGTCACATTCCCACATGGCTGACAACAAGGAGGAAATCACGCATGAAGGCAGTCATCAGGCTAACGCCTCGCCTGTTTGATTTCCATAGTGGAAGAGGTGCGTCCACTTCTTAAGTGTCAAGACACCCATTGGAGGCTGGCTATCATCATCGAGGTGCACGTTGCCATGGCCCTCACTCGTTTGGCGTCCGGAGAAACCCTCCTCAGCATTGCAAACTCGTTCAAAATCGGGAAATCTACAGTCATCGACATATGCCATGAGTTTTTCCTCGCCTTCCGCCACCTCTTCAAAGATGTCTACATACGGTGGCCATCCCGCAACGACTTCATATAGCTAGAGAGTGATTTCAGGACGATGCGTGGAGTTGCGGGGTATGTTGGTGCAATTGTCGGCATCTATATACCTATAGTTGGTCCCATGGAGCATAATGAGTCATACTAGTGCCGCAAGGGATTTTACGCCGTGTTGCTGCAAGGTGTAGCTGATCCAAGGTGTGTCATTTACGACTACTATGTCGGATGGGCCGGGTCGATGCACGACTGGCGACTGTTTACGAAGACAAAGCTTTTTTGATAGGGTCAGTAAGGGTGAACTCCACGGCCTCAAAGTTTTTGGCGATGCGGCCTATCCTAGTTGCCCTTACTTGCTACCCCCTTACAAGCTAACTATCGGTGGCCTCCAGCAATGGCAGACCTATTTCAACACAAACCACTCGGGGACACACACGGTCATCGAGCGGGCTTTTGGCCTACTGAAGTGCAGATGGCTTATGCTTCTGAAGAGAGTGGACCATCTTCTGCACAACGTCCCGATGGTCGTAACATGTATCATTTTACGCAACATGTGCCAGTTGCATGGTGATGCCTTCGACATCACTTGGTACGTTGAAGCCCGTGATGAGGTCTTTCGAGCCACGGTAGCAACAGTTGCAGAAACAACAACACAAGCTGTTGCAATGGAGGACATTGTGGTACTGGGTTTGACACCAAGTGCTGTTCAAGCAAGACTCATGGGGCGTACAGATGCACATGACAATGCAGCAAAGCAGCACAAAGTAGCATCAGCAGAGCGTGATGAATTAACGCGTTGGATGTGGGAGGTGCATCTGCAACGGAGAGGTTTCTTGTGATGAAATTGGTCCTATTGCCTGTGTGTACTACTTTCCCTTTCAATGCTTGTTGTACGCATTGTGCTATCTTTGCAACCATCCACTATCTCATCCATCCACTGCGAGCGATCCGGACTTGAATCTCATAACCGTCACAACTTGGCGGCATTCTTTTCGGAAGGGGGCCATCACGAGGCCATCACAGTCCGACCGTGACGGCTTTGTTTTTTTTGGTGGCTTAGACAGCCTTAGAGGTGAGGGAACCTATGCTGCACCCTTGGAGTCCGGCAAGACCCCTCTGGCGAAGGCTTTCAGTCGAAAGACTGTGCCTTATGTGACGAATCACACCAGTTCAGGTACCGACGTAGCACCCAGTCCTACGTGGATTATGTGGAAGTCCCACTCACTAACCCTCACCCCTAAAGGGGTCGTAACCCTGTGACATGGGGGTTCAAAGCTAGCTTTTACACTAAGCTTTGAAGTACCCGTCCCCCCGAGTTATTAGATTTGTTGAGCCAGATGTTTTTCAGTGTAGGATGGACTGCGAGGTAATGTGGTTGTAGTTGTAGTGCGACCGTGACGGCTGACTGGAACATGAATAGTGGCCGTTTCACATATTGAATCTAGTAACGAATCTCCAATTTGGTTCCCGCCGAGGCCATCGCGTGATGGTGAGACCGCACTCTTTGACTCTGTCCCTTTTGCTGCCCTCCGCTGAAATCTAGAGCCGGGTCGTCAGAGCTGACGTGGCATCAGTGGCGGCCATCGCTCGCCTGCGATCGCCGTCTGCGCGACCTTGTTAGCTGCTGCTGTCATGCGCGTCCGCACCAACCTCCAGCTATCGCAGCAAACCAGTTCAACAGCCCTTGGTGCTCAGGCGTTTCAGCCAGCAGCAGCAGCAACAGCAGCAGCAGGAGCAGCAGCAGCAACAGCAGCAGCATCCGCTGACGCCTGCATCAGCGTCAGTAGCACGTCGCACTAAGTTCCTGTTTTCCTTCGACTCCCTCTCCACTCGCGTTTCACCTCCTTTCCTCTCCCCCTT
>SZWC01013710.1:14813-51843 GCA_023375785.1 Penium margaritaceum | reverse complement strand
CCCTGCCCTTCCCCGCCCCACCCCGCCCCCACCCCACCCTGCACCGCACCATTTGTACCTCACCTCACCTCACCTCACCTCACCTCACCTCCTGGAGGAGGTCACGGAAGGCAACGTAGTGCAGCGGGTCGGAGTCTGCCAGCGTGCCGTCCACGTCGAACAGCACCGCGCGCAGAACTGGTATTGAGGACGCAGCGGCTGCCACCGCTGCCGCAGATGCACCACCACCTGTCATGGTCGGCGGGGCAGGTGCAGACGCTGATGCTGCTCCTGCTGCTGCTGCGGCTGGCGCTTTGATCACTGAACCTGGTGCTCTCACTTCCTGTGGAAATCTGGGTGAAGAATTGCTGCTGCTGCTGCTGCTGCTGCTGCTGCTGCGAGTTGGTTTGCTGTTCCTGTCTTGTGTCGAAAGCAAAGAGGCTTGCACCCTGCATACATTTTAATGATCGCCACTCTCGTTAGGACAGGTGGCAGCAGCAAATGCACATGTGGTGGCAGCAGGAAATGCACATGTGGCGGCAGCAGCAGATGCACATGTGGCGGCGGCGGCGGATGCACATGTGGCGGCAGCAGCAGCAACAGCAGTAGCACCAGCTGGAGTCGGAACAGCAGCATATTAAGTTTTGAGCGAGTTAGCCTCTCTCAATCTCTCGCACGAACAAACTAGCGGTGCACCACGTTCTCCAAGTCGTGTGTTACCTTTCGTCAATAATCAGAGCTAGCTGCCAAGGCAAGGAAAAGCTCTCCTGCCAAGAAGAAGAAGAACATAGCTTGGCAACGTGCCTTGGAGACCGCAGAGGCACGTTCATTCCAAACGTACTTTCCGCACACGTGCACATGCCACATTGCCGTGCTCCCAAGCAGACCATGACTTCCGTAAGGCAATGAGGAGCTGGCAGACAAGACATTCGAGAGTGGAGGAAGATAAGGAGGCGGAAGAGCAGCTGTGGGGGAAGACGGGGGAGGGGGAAGGGCGTACCTCGTGCAACGGTGAAAGGACACTCGCGCTTGTGTCGCGGATAGCACTGCCGCACACTGTCTGCTGCGGCACGAACGGGAGGCAGGGCGAGCGTGCGGAGTGCGGATCCGCGGAACGCGGTTGGCGACCAACGCGGTGAAGGTCGACATGAAGCTAACAAGAAGAAGCACTCACTGCCGATGAGGACGACGACGGCAGAATCACCAGACTGCAACCAGTGCAGCAACGGAGTGGAGCGACGAGCTGTGGACCAAAGGCGCCCTTGACGTCGCCAGGGTCGAAGTGCGGCAGCTCGCGACGAAAGTGGGAGAGGCGCATCTGAGCAGTGCCCACACCGGACACACAGAGGAGCTGATCCATTGCTGCCGGAGTCCGGTGCGGCAGAGGGGTGACGTCATTCGCGAGATCTCGAGAGCGCTTGCGAGAGTTTGCGACTTGGCGAGAATTTTGCAAGCAATATTTGTGTTGGGCGGTTCTGCGCGACGCCTTATGCGTGGTTCCGGGACTTGTTTTTTTGTATTTTGTATCTACCGCCAACCTGTGTCAGAGGCTCGGTTGACGTTTTCTGACAGGATTCAGGTTCGGCCTACTACAAGTGTATCGACCGCGCTTATTCCGGTGTATCTTGTCGTGGAGGTCGAGGCGCGCATGTGTCTCCACTATATGATGTCAAAAAAAAACTCGAATCGACTCGATTCAGCTTATTGAATCAATACATGTATGAAGCACTGGCGAGATGTCGTAAAAGCGTCGCACGGCAACTGTTGGCCTCCGATTGCTTAGCGAAAACACTATTACTAGCCCGACATGTCACCTCCACTGCCAGTTCGACGCGTGGTTGTGAGATCTCCCAATCATCTGATCGATGCTTCGTTCTCTTCCCCCGCTGCCGCAGCGAGGCTCTGTGCCCGTGGTGCTAGCCCATGACTTCCGGTTTTTTCGGGCAGTGGAACTTCATTATTCAAGCCTCAATAGGCTCCCTTAAATGGCATATGAAAGCTGTCACTAACATGGCAGAGGACTCGCTACGCGAGTTCACTGCCACTGATTGGAACAGCACTTTCAAGTCCGTAGTCGAGCAAAAGCTTTTCCGTATATTCCGACGTAAATAAAAAGCTTGTGAAAGTCGGTTGTGGCTTTAATAAAAACGAGGAGCCATCTCAGTGCAGGGTTGTTGGTTGTACCTTCACGTACATCGTTCGATGGACGTTTGTGTTTTAAAGTAATAGTTTCAGTCTGGCTACGAGACCCACTTCCGTTGTGACTGCGCGGCAGCCAACCCTGCTTTGCATTTATCTGTGGTCACTACGTTGCGTGGAAACCACCGAAGATGCCCTCCGCGGTGACTGCGGGGCGTTGTTGCGTTCCCATTTTATCCTGTCTTTTAGCGAGTCTGGCAGAGAGCCAGCTTGCAATTTTTCTCTTCTAAAGTACGGACGTGTCTTTTTTGGTACGTTTATGAACGTGCCTAAGGGCCTCCACTGCAGACTGCGACAGTGGGTGAAGAGAACAAAGTACGATTCAATTCATCCCTCATAGTCCAACAAAACCTGAAGTGGAGGACATCGTTGCGCGCGACCTTCATGATGAAAACCTGCTTCTTCGACTTCAAAACATGATGTTAGCGCCAGCGCTCACATCATGTTTTGAAGCTGAAAAGGCTGGTTCGACACCGCCCAATACAAAAAAACAAGTTCCGGAACCACGCATTAGCCGACATGGTTTTAGTTGTGCGATGCCGCGGCGGTCAGATCAGTTCTCGATTACGTTGCGTTCTGCATTCACTTCTTGATTCACCACTACGGACTCGCGTTCTTGTCATACGTGTTGACCACAATTGAAATTATGCACGTGGGAGAGATTCTCAAAAATTCTATGCGAGACGCCACCTGTATATCGATACTTTTGTCAGAAGGTAATAGGGTACAGAAATTCTCAAAAAACAGTTCCCGCCTTTGACATGGGTTTGTTAATGATTCTTTTATCCATTGTGCGGGTAATAACATCTATAGGAGTTCACAAGCTACACCATTGTGCAATATGAGCATGTGTTCTAGAAAATGCACCGTCTCCTGCATCGATTTAAATTTTCTATAGATTTCGTTCTGAGCATAGTGCGTGTGTTCAATCTTCATTAGTCCCTTTGCACTTATGCGTGTGGGTGAGTCAAGGATTAGGCCAAGTTCTTGTTCAGAGAGACTTTACAACAGAAGTGAGCTACCTCTTCGGTCCGTATTAGGATTAGGCTACGCATAATGGGGGAAAATTGGATTCAAATTTTGGATTTGACGTGTCCTATGAGAGATTATTTTTTCTATACTTTGATGATGACATGGACTTCGACTTGGACGAATGGTTATGGGTAGACCTTGACTTTGACTTCGGATCATCCAGCTTGGTGTGATTTGTTTTCTCCTCCGGAGGGCCTTCGTATCAACAGTATCATCTACGCTAGCTTAGTGTTGTCACTCTCCTGCAATGTGTTAGAGGTCAGAATAGAGGGTGGAGGAAAACAGGGGGTGATGGGATTATGAGTTTTAAGAGAGCAAGGGGAGAAAAATGGGGCATGGAGGGAGACGAGTGGGAGGATGGGATGTGGGGTTTTGTGGGAGAAACGTGGAAGTGGTATGTGTGGACTTACATAGGTATGGGCAGAAAGGTGGTCTGGTTTGACCTTTCTGGGTGGTTTTGGTGTGTGGGATCCAGGGATGGTGGGTAAGGGTGTAGGGGTGGGCTAGTGTGGAGGATTTGAGAAGTTGGGAGGGGGGGTCCGGAAGGGGGGATGGAGCTTTTGGGCGAGCAGTTCTCGATCGTTTGTGAGGGGAAGAGGAGGCTTGTGTGGAGGATAGGGTGTAGAAAGACGTTAAGGAGATTTTAAGAGGTGTAGGGGGATTGTTTGGAGAGGACATGAGTTGTATGAGGGGAGATCACTGAAATAAATGGAAAGGAGCAGAAGGTTGTGAATTGTCCAATGGGGGTTTCTTGTGTATTTTGTGTGGTGGATGGGAAGGACAGTGCAGTCATGATCTCTTCTAAAGTGAACGAAGAGGGGGGCGATGGAGTAATGGGTTGGACAGTAGTGAGATCACAAGCTCATGATTTTGAAAGAAAATGGGAGTGAAAGCAACAACATACCTTATTAGAGTGTGAGCAAATAGTTGATTGGAGAAAAAAGGGGGGGAAGATGAAGTGAGGAGTGGGATAGATAACAACCAAGAGTTGAGAAGTGGAGTTGGGCCGTGAGTGGGAGGGGACACTGAGACCTTATGGGGTGGCAACCGATGAGGATAGTCAAGATGTGCTGGTTGGGATGTTGGATTGAATCTGTGTTGAACTCATATTCCCTTCCGGGTTCAGGTTGGAGGGGCCAATTACACGTAGATTTAGAGGGAGATTAAGGGGGTGAATTTGGTGGGACTTCCTTGTGAGTGGTATTGCGACGTCTCGCTGCCCAAGAAGTAGTGGAGCGCTGATGTTGGTTGTTTTGCTTTTGACGGACGGTACGAGCGATGTGCGCTTGGAGGTCCATGAACGGAGCATCGCGAGGGAGGTAGAGGATGTGCGGGACCTGGAAGGGGTCCTGGGCTTTAGCAAGTTCGTCAAGGTGTGTGGGAGACTCTGTGGTATATTTGGCAACATCGTGGAGGCTACGACCGTGGACGTTGTAGCAGCGTAAGAAAAGGCAGAAACTGAATTTTGTTTTCTTGCCTACACTGGTCATAATTATGTCCATCGGCATATTTATGAAGAATCCTCGATAGAAATTGAGTGAATGGTTTTGTGGCAGACCATCGCTATCAGATTTGTAAGTTTCTTTGGCAACATGTCCTGTCACGAAAGTCTATAATGGATTTTTCTATAACGGGTTTTCTCCCATTTTAACAAAACTGACCTCTGGATGTGTTGCTTCCTCGATTCCTAAGTGTTGTGATTTATCCAGTTTTTATGGTCATGTCTTGCCTTTACAACATCTAAGGTGCCCTGGCACGTCCTTTGAGGCCATGACCCTTCAGCTTCTAGCTCAAGAGTGGTTGATCAGCTTACAACTACAACCACCTACAACTTCCTATTGACCATTCAACTGATAATGAACCTTCATCTTCTAGGTGACTCGTTTGTTGGCTTGGTTGGTTATGTAACCACCTAGGTGGTTATGCAACTACTTGCAATCTTCAAGGCAAGAACCTCCAAGAAGGCCCTCTCAGGACTACATAACCAGGATCAGATCAATCAAGCCATTGTGCTTCCAAACATCATATTATGTCTTCAGATGCCATCTTATGTCCCCAAAGTCTACCTCTACAAGCCTCAGTCTCTGACACTATAAGCCAGTGTCTTACGACCGTCCTCCTATAAAAGCATGCACCTTCTTAAGTGCAACCTAGTAGCTCTACAAGTAGTCTGATCCATGTCTCGTTTTCTAAACTTAGTCTCAAGGCATCCAGGACGGGCATCATGTGGGTCCACAAGCCTACACTTATGGCCCCATCTGTACTAAGGTACCCTTACTTTTCTTGCATACTGGAGGCTCATCTGAGTTTTGGGGGTACGCGGGCCTTTCTTCTGATTTTCAAAAATCAAAATTGCGGTCGAGCTCATCTCTGCTTGACCGCTGATGCAAGGATGAGGAGGAGACACGAGCAGATCCATTCGCATCGGTATGTGGATTACGCCGGTGTAGGAGGATATTTTGCTCACCCATGCAAGTGTGCATTTGAAACACGCAACGCGAGATTACGTGTCACCCTCTCGACGAGTGGCGTGAAATAAAAAGCTACCCACCGAGGGGCTGTCTCGGAGGAAGATCCCTAATTACCGACGTGGTGGAAGGCCAAAGAAAAAGCAGTAAATGTGACCATGCAATGGTCGCACTACACCAATGGCGTATGCAACAAAATGACCACACCCACCACCGGGAGACATTGAGTTAACACGACATCTCGTCAAGAGATAATACAGAGCACAAATTTAGGCAATTAAAGGTCGGGTACTTCTCGTACCAGGCATTAGGTGCAAGTAGGGCATCGAGTAATGGTGCAATTAGCTTTTTGTAGCAAGCCAGGAGAGTAGTAGGCCGAGGCTAGGGCTAGCTGGCCGGACAGTAAAAATACCCTGTCATAACATGTCAGGTCTTAAGATGTCTAGTTTTGGTTTCCAGAAGACCTCCAAGTCTATCTTTTCGCTGCGATTGTGCTCTCTACACATAAAGGCTTAATCTCCAAAGAATGCACACTTGCACATCTAGTATCAAACCCAAAGCCACGCATGGGGCGGAAGCCCTGCCGGACCTCAGTTGATTTCAAGGAGCCAAAGGTACGGAATACGCCGGACAGCGTTGAGGCTGATCGAGAGGGAGATTGCTGCACTAAACTTTGAAGCCAACACACAAGCCAAACTCTGAGAAATTTTCTTATGTTTTTGGGGCATCCACACTGCCTACCGTGTGTGTGCGGGAGACGACAGGTGTCTCCCACACACTTTGAAGGCATCCAAATTTCATCATCGAATACCAACTTGCTACATGAATGTTTTTTCTACTCTTGCAAAACATTGCCAATTTTTTCTAAGGACCAACAACAGCCAAGACTCATCAAGAGACATGGAGTAGGCCATGCAGCAAATCGTACAGTAGCTCGGAGTACTCAAGCTAGAGAATGAGCTGCTCAACTAGCAAATGGTTGACATACAGGATGGGACTGACACAAGATAGGTTCAAGCGGTCCAGTCAAGGAGTCCACCAAGACCAAAGCCAAAGGCTCCATAACCATTCAATCCTTTGGTCAAGGGTTTGATCGAACGAACATGGTTGTTTGCAACGAGCAACTACTTTGAGGCTTTGTGCGTGTGTCATTTACAATGACGCTGTTACATGGAGTAGCATTGGAGAGGTGGAGGTAGCTCAATGCTGACCACTCGAGGTGGGATGGAAGTGCAGTTATACATGCTGTGTTGTGGCAGCTAGGCATGGGACAAGCTTAATCATGTGTGATGACTATATGGGACCAGTTCTAGCAAGTCATCAGAGATTGGTTTGATCTGGTCGCACGGAGCAAGCTGAAGCAGCTGAAGCAGATCAGCTCGGTCCAAGAGTACACACGTTGTTTCTTGGCATTGTGCTCGCAGATTGACGACATGAGCGAGCCGGAGATGGCAGACAAGTACCATGACGGCTTGAAGATGGATATTTAGCGCTCACCGGACCTAAGTGGAATCACAAAGTTCAATGTAATGGTGGTAATGGTGGCCAATACTAAGCGCATTGACGTGCTACGCTACCATCGAGAGCATTTCCGTGAGAAGTAGGAGTATTTCCAGCGTCAAGCACAGCACCAAGATAACTCGATAGAGATTGACTCAGTGTAAGGAGGCCAGGAGTAGAGTAAGTCGCGTGGTGGAAATTATTAGGTCTGCAAAACGCCTGTGTACCACAAAAGGGACTGCAAGAAGAAGCAACAGGGAAACGACAACTAGCAATGGGTGACAGACGGCCAACTACAGGGAACGCTTCATCCGTAACAGTGAACACCATCCCCAAAAGTCCTTTGACAACTTGGGAGCTGCCGAGTGTATTGCTACGGAGCAAAGAGACCGAGAGCGTTCTAGGTATCCTTTTGAAAGTCAAAATTTTATCACCTTGATGGCAAGGGGCACCATAATCACTAGCAGACTAAAGAATTGCTGGATTGTGATGTGTCACACTTGTTCTTCAATGATGCAATCGTAAAAAGGCTAAGGCTTGAACGGCTACCTCGGAAGCCAGCTAAGGCCAAGTTGGTGCAAGGGGAGCTACAGTGTCAATTGCCTCTGAAGCCTTTGAGGGTCCGTCTCGGCAAGTTGTACTACGAGGTCAAATTTGCACATGCCCGATGGATACACATGACGCCATTTTGGGACGTGACTAGCTCCACCGGTGGAGTCCTACTATGGATTAGGTGTGCAGCCAGGTGGAAGTGAAGAAATACGAAGAGAATATTACCGCTGTGGGATGAGGAGAAGGCATTCAAGATAGGCAAGGTACCATAATTGTAGTTGAAGCACTGTTAGTGTAGGGAGGACCAAGTGTGCCTCATGTGGCTGCGACAAAAGGAATCAACTGAAGATGCTTGTGGTAATCCATGCCTACAAGCACTGGAGGTGCCACCTCGAGTCATGGTGTTGTGTGTTCTTCACGGATCACTACGTCTCGAAATACATGAAAACGCAGTCGGATCTTAGTCACCAACAAACTCACCGGATGGAGTTCTTGAAAGGAAAATTTGACCACGCGATCCAGTACAAGCCTGCAAAGGTGAATCTAGCAAATCCTCTATCAAGGAGGCTAGACTTCAGCCTCAATGCCATCTTAGTGCTGATTGGATCTTTGGTCATGCATAGCTCGTTCAAGCATGGCTATGACGTGGACAGGGAGTTCACGGAGGGTACGCTGAAAGAGGCCATGTGTGATAGAGTGTTTTGGAGAAGGAGCAAAGAGCAAATCATTATCATGCCAGACTATGTGTCCTTGAAGTTGTTTTTACTAGAAGAGATCACTTCGGCTTTGACAAGACGCTCAAAGCCTTGGCATGCCTATATTGGTGGTCGTCAATGGCGACTGAATACAAGAGGTTTGTGAGAAATTGAAATGTGTACATACGCATCAAGGCATAGAGGACCAAGCCACCAGTGGAGCTATAATCTTTGCATGTACCTAAGAGGCCATAAACAGACATCTCGCTTGACTTCAACGACGGGTTGCCTCTGACACATCAAGGTGAGAATACGGTATTGGTGGTGGTGGACTGGTTTTCCAAGATGGCATATTCCATTGCATGTCTGGAGAGCATCATGGCTGCTGGGACAGCTCAACTCCCCCTCTTTCATGTTAACCAGGTTTCTTGGAGTGTCGTAGTCAGTGGTCTCTGATTGTGTTCCACGTTTCACTTCGTGATTCAAGAGAGATCTCCTAGGGAAGCTGGGCACGCAGCTACAGCTAACCAGAGCATACCACCCACAGAGCAATGGACAGACGAAGCACAAAAACCAAATATTGGAGCAGCCTTTGCAGAGTAGTGTCCCATCGAATGGAGAGGGTTGGAAGGAGAAGCTCAGAGTGACAGACTTTGCCTATAACTCAACGGTGTCAGCATCAACAGGAAAGTGATCGTTTGAGGTAGTCTACGGCTACCAGCCACTGAGCCCAGCTACCCTTGCTACTGCGATGTCTCTTCCAGCTTTGCAGCAGATTGCTGATGAATAATCCACCACATGGGACGTGGTGCGGTAACTATACCTGAAGGCACAGAAGCAATAGAAGCAACAAGCTGATAAGCATCGGTCTGTGGAGGAGTTCCAATTGGACGACCACGTGATGCAACCTGCAACTGATGAGAACTGTGATCCTGAACCATAAGCTGTCATGGGTGGGTATGTTTCGTATTCTAGAGAGGCGATAGGATGTGTCTTACAAGCAGGAGCTGCCAGCTCACTACACCATCCATCCGGTGTTCCACATCTCAATTCTTCGTGCCTCTTGCGACCCTAACACCTTCTTCCTGGGTTGCGGGACAAACCCACCTCCTACTGTCCAAGTTGAGGGCAGTGAGGAGTTTGGGGTGGAGAAGATTCTGGCACATCGCCAGAGGGGACGTCACTGCAATTTTGTGGTGTAATGGAGGGGATACCCGTTTGAGCAGAACTCATGGGAACCAGAAGCCAACTTCAATCCTTAGGATACCAACACTGTCCTCAAGGAATAACTCAGGCGTGCCCACACGCCGTGCCTCCGTCAGGGGGTGAATGTAACAAAGTTTCCCTGTTTATTGGGCATACTTGGGGCTCGTCCGAGTTTCCGGGGCACGTAGGCCTTTTTCTGATTGTTATAAATCCAGCTTGCGGTCGAGCTCGCCTCCGCTCCACCGGTGATGCACGGAGGAGGAGGAGGAGCAAGCGAATCCATTCACACCAGAGTGTAGAGTATGCCGGCGGGGGTTGTTCCGCTCGTCCCTGCTAGTGTGCGTTCCAAACACGCAACAAGAGATTGTGTATCACCCTCTCGACGAGTGGCGTGATAGTAATGCTAATCGACAAGGGGTTGTCTCAGAGGCGGATCCCCGACTGCCGACACGGTCAACGGCCATAGAAAAAACAGTGACTACAACCGTACAACCGTCCCAGTACCACCGGTGGCATGCGCAACACGGCGACCGCACCCACCACCGGGAGGTATCAAGTTAACGCGGCAGCTCGACGAGAGACAAGACAAATCATCGATCTGGATGATCGATGGCTGGGAACTTCTCGCACTAGGTACGAGGTGGAAGTAGGGCACGGAGTCCAGGTGCAAGTAGGGCACCGAGTAATGGTGCAAGTAGCTTGCTGTAGCAAGCTAGGAAAGCAGTAGGATGAAGCCAATGCTAACCGGCCAGACAATATAAATGCCCCGTATTATGTTCATTGTAATTAACCAGTCTTAACCTGTCATTTCTCACAATTTCTAGTTCAGGTTTCTAGACGATATCCAAGTCTAATCTTTTGTTGCGAGTGTGTTCTCCACACATACAGGCTTAATCTCCAGAGAACACACACTCTTACAACATCCTTCCAGCTGGTTCAAGAAACTCTTGATGTACTTCTCCATGTGACTTACAAATATCTTCAAACATTTCAAATTCCAACATCTATGCCTAGCCTCTCCAATTTCAGTATAAATTTACCCATCCACATTCTGCAAATCTTGACACAAAATCAGAGCTCGACGACGGCCTTTGAAAACAAGAAGTTCTCTACCATACACGTAATACCATGGAGGGCAAGATAGAAGGCATCTACGATGTGGGCATGGTAGCAGACTTCCAACGCGTTCAAAAGCAGGCTTTCACCACAAGACTATCCTCTCATAATGTGTAGTAGATTGTGGACACCTCTACACTCCAACCCTTATTCTCCTCGTGGCTCATGAATCTTTATCTCAAGTTAAAGGCTGATATTTTAAGCATGCATGAAAAATCCACACGGCAGGCAAAAGGAGCAAAATCATCCACTCCATCTTACACAACGCCAGCTGACAATGATGGACAAGTAGTAGATCCTCTCAGATGTTCAACAGACCTTGTCACAATGTCTTACACAATGCCAATTGATGAAACTGGAGAAGTAGCAGAACCTCTTACAGGTGTAGCAAAAATTGGTACAACGTTTTACCCAATGCTAACTGACGAAGTTGGAGAAGTAGCAGATCCTCTCATAGGGGTAACGGAAATTGCTACAATATTTTACACAACATCAGCTACCAAAGCTGGAACATCAGTTGGATTGTCCACAAAGGCAAAAACCACTGCTCCGACACTTGACATCAAACCAGCTAATGAAGCTAGAACAAATACAAGTTTTCCCACGGACGCAACAACCATTGCTGTAACATTCTACATCTTGCTAGCTGACGAAGCTAGAATGACCACAGATTTCCCGTGGACGGAAATCGACACTGCTGAAATATTTTACAATAAACCACCTGACATAGCTATAACAGTAGCAGATTTTCCTTGGACAGCAACGGACAGTGCTGCACCATTATATAGAAGAACCAGCTGATGAAGCTGGAACAGTAAGAGATTTGTTCACAATGGTAGCAGGCACTATTACAACTTTTTACTCCAATCTGACTGACAAAGCTAGAACAACAACAGAGCTGCCTATGGAAGCAACCGATATTGCTACATATTACGAAGCTGGAACAACAACAGATTTTTCTACAACGGTAGTAGAAATTATTGCAAACTTTCACAACAAACCAGCTGACGAATCTGGAACAAAAGAGTGTGAGCATTTGCTAAGTCAACTGCAACTATGTCGTGAATTGAGGAAGCTGGGATGACAGTCACATTTTCCATGATTGTAGCGGACAAAGTCGTAAGATTCTACTCTGCCAGATGACGAAACTATAAGAAAAGAGCACAGAGCCATTTCTACAACAGCTCCAATGCCACTTAAAATAGTTGGACCAGGCGAGGGTGAAGATTCCTCCATGTTGACTATAATATTTCACCTTTCTACAACACCGGCGGACGTAGCTGGAAAATGAACTCAACTTCCTATCGATGCAACATGCATCACCGTGGATCGTTTAAGACTAGTTGACGAAGCTAGTAATAGCACAGCCATTCCACGCATTCAGACACGACTCACCAGTTTGCCCATTCATATGGCAAGAAAAGCTTCTACGCGGCATGGCTCCCACTCGACGAGAAGGTGCCACCAACGTTTTGATACCCTGGTGAAGGCGTTCAACACTCCACCTTGGCCCGTGAAATCCAACGACATTGCACCACCAATGGCACCTTCAATGTCATTCGTGCTCTCAAGCGCCTGGCTGACCCTGTTGGCGCCTACGCCATGTTCTGTTTTTCCACCACCGATATTGGTCAAGCAGTATAGAGCGTACTCATAATCAAGTTCAACATACTCCTCATGCATGTTGAGGAAATTGTAGATGCTTATTTGGATCGTGACCTCAAGATCCTTCGTAAGCTTGACAATGCTATGCCTAGCTAGCTTTCTGCTGTCCTCACAATGGTCAATGGCTTCATCCCTGAGTTGTCTGACCTTCTCTGTGACATCAAAGCGGATGAGTTGCAGCGCCTCGCCTTTCAGCCTGTACCACCAAAGTCCCAACCTCCAAATGCCTTGTTGCCTTGTGGGCCAACCTCCAAAACAAGCACCTCCACCGCTCCGCCGTCACGGGGATTGCGACTCCCACTACTATCATCCCATCCATTTCCTCCTTTTCACCCTCCTTCACCCTTTGCATCCACTACTAGTGCTCTTACTTCCCAGGACTGTAGGAAGAAAAAGGATCAAGGGAAGCGCAAGGATGAGGACAAGGGTGCCACCTTCTCCTCTCGCGTCAGCGTTGCTATTGTCTACTGGAACTGGGCTCCACACTACTTGCACGTGCCCTGCCCCTCCTACGGGGTCTCTTTAGAGACTTCTGATCCATTAACTCCTAGCATATATGTGTCTCTGAGTATTAGAATTGCACACTCACTAATGGTGTTCACACTCTGCTGCCTGAGTCTTTCATACCGTGTCTATTTGCCTTTGAGTCCATGAGCTACATAGCTTGGGTTTGGAACCGCCTCTACTGCATGGTCATAACTTGGAATTGCATACTCACTAATGGCGTTCACACTCTGTTGCTTGAGTCTGTCATACCGCCTCTACTGCACGGTCCTCTCCCTAGCATTGTCACGCCTTTGAGCGCTGACATGCACTCGTGCTCACCTTTACTTCGCTTAATTTTTCGGTAGCATTGCGTCCGTTTGGCTCCTTCAGGACCTACGCAGCAAGAAACTCTCCTCTCATGGTCACTGCTATCCCTTTGTTGGCATGTCTATCAGTCTGAGGCTTGCTGCTTCTGGGACCCTATTCGTCAACGTGTCATTGAGTCCTGTGATGCTTTGTTCTTTGAGTCTATATTCCTTAGTGACCCCAGTCATCTTTTGCCTGCCGCCTCCCTTCTGTTTCTCACTCTGCTGGAGGGAGAAGTCGGTCCTGTCACCCACGTCATTCTCATTACTGCTTCTCTACGGCTCGCAACCTCGTTGTAGTTGCATTCATTATTGATGTACTCCATTTGTCTATGCCGTCCTGCTCATCTAGCATGTAGTCTTCTCCTATTACGAACGTTCCTCAGTCTGTGTCTGTTTGACCTCCTCCTTCCTCTATGGCTCCATCCAGCCCGATCACTCCTATTGTGTCCAGTCCACCTGTCCCTCCTCCACCTTATGTGTCTGACTTACCGGGACTACTGGTCTTGCTACTGCCTCCCCTTTCGTCCGAGATGGGCACTTTTGCATGCTCCCTAATCGTTCCAATGCCTCCACTGCTTTGGCTCGTCCACCCTCAGTCCCATACTAAGTATTCTCAAGTCTCTCCTATCGGCATGGATGCACTAAATCTGGCCATTGGATTTGTCCATCCCAATTCTGTCTTTGGCTATGTGCTGTTTGTGTCAAAGCATGAGCGAGCATTGGAGGTGGGAGTTCTGAGTAGCATTCTTGAGTGTCACGAACTTGTCACATGAACCTACCATTGTTTGTGGAGCATGCGCGGCCTATGATGTTCAACAGTGGGAGGCCGCCATGCGCGATGAGGTGAACCCCTGGGACAACCATCTACCACCAGGACGCAAGGCCATCCATGCCTGTTGGATCTTTTAGCAGAAGCACAAGCCCAATGGTGTACTCCATGAGTACAAAGCAAGAATCATAGCAAAGGGGTTCTCCTAGATCCCAGGCATCAATTTTGAAGAGACGTTTACACCAGTCAGTCGATACACTACAGCTAGAGCACTATGAGCCGTGTGGCCCATTGTGACTGGGAGCTAGAACAAATGGATATGAACCACGCATTCCTGCATGGACATTTGGACAAGGAGACGTACATGGTACAACTTCCTGGGTTCTTTGACGGCACTCACAGAGTCTGGCGGCTGCGAAATACCATCAATGCTCAAACCAAGCGGCCACGTCCATTCTCGAGAGAGGGGGCTACCAATGCAGTTTAGTGGATCTGTCGCTCTTTTTCACCCCACTGTTTGTAACCATTATCATCTATGTTGACGACTTGTTTGCGTCTCCTAGCCAGGAGGTCGTCAAGTCAATGAAGACGCTCATATACTCCACGTACAAAATCAAGGACCTAGGGTATACTCGTGTCTTCACGGGCATGGAGCTCAAGCTTGATCACTCTCGTGGCACTCTCCACTTCCACCAAGTTGCGTACATTCACAACCTGGGAGAGCGCTTCACCTCTTGCTTGAGTCCGTACCCACATCGTTGACGCCTATGATTTTCGCTGGACAGAGGCTGTTAAAGACACCAGATGTGTCTAAGTTGGGGGAAGACGTCGATGTGACGGACTACCTTCGTGTCATTGGGTCCCTTGTGTACTTAGCAAAGACGACTAGGGAGGATGTTGCCTTTGCTGTGAACTTCCTTGTATAATTCGTATTATGTCATAGGTCATGAAACATGGAGGCGGGTTTGCCTATCACCGGGTGTGCCCTATATTTTTCTGGGAGCGGCCTTTGCTATCAGGCACACCTGTCAGTGGTGTTCGATGGCTACATTATTAGTGACTATACCCATGGCATAAAGGCTTGCATTGGTACATGCTACATCTTCCTCTTTGGTGGGACCGTTGTATCGTGGAAGAGTGGTAAGTAGGGCCATGTGGCACATAGCTCCAGTGAGGCAGGATACGTTGCTCTTGGTGCAGGCACTTATGAGAGTGTTTGGCTTTATGGCTTGTTTCAGCAGCTGTGCATCCCCATCCGTTGCATCACGTCACGCTGTGGAAATCAAAGCACCAAGGCTCTTGCTGAACATGATGGCTTGCATCACACGTGTACAAAATACAACAATGTAGAGCATCATTTTATGCTTGAGCGAGAGGCTGCAGGTGATGCCCAAATTGTTGGAATCAACACTTGACAACAGAGAGCCGACTTCCTTACGAAATCACTCAGCATCAACATCTTCAAGGCAATTGTTCATGCCAATGGTATGTTATGTGCACGTGATGTCCCTGGATGATCACTCGTCTTGTGTTTAAGTATAGTCATATGTCACGTCTTCTCATGCTCGTGTGTGCTGGTGAGTCTTTGCTTGTGTGTCGGTTGTAGGTCACGGGGGAGTGTTGGTTTACATACCACAGATACGTTGTGACCTTTGGCCTCATTGCACCCTTGTCATACTGTTCCAAGTGATTGATGCTGGAGGTGCAACACCATTGGCTCCAAGGTCGCATGGGAGATACTACAGCGCTGCAAAGAGGTAGATGGGTGTGTACGAGGAAGCGACTCCATGCCATGTTAAAGTAACCGACATCCATGTGCCTTCACAAGCCTTTAGTGGTTTGGGCGGATGCTTGTGGATGTTAGATTGTCTAAAGTCATCTGCTGCCATCTGGGAGTTGGTACCTCGGTTGCTCTTTCCAAACTACGTCCTGTCGGATTTCAATCTGGCGACCCACTTGCAAATTTATTTAAAAAATGGGCAGTTGTGGTTTGGCCCCTTGCGAAATGAGGATCACAAATGAGGATGAGCCTACTCGTGAACTCTTCATGAGCGTCTAGCAGCTCACTGCCGAATTGCTCTGAGTTTGCCTCTTGTTGCGATTCTCACTCTTGCGCAAGACGATCTATCCATGGCATTCTACCCTTTGCGATTCTTCTCATAATCCTACTTCTCTTGTCTCCCCCCTCACCAGGTGCAGCCACCTACAGGAAGTAACAATGAAAAGGAGAGAATCGTTTTGTTCATGACGTACGCGAGTACGTTGTTGGTTTATGTGCCTTCCACCCGTCACGAGCGACAGAGATGGATTACCCATATATCCCACATTGGTGGTATACGATAGAAGAGAGCATGACGACACGACGCGCCTCCGGAGTGTCCTGGTACTTCTCCAGCACCTACGATAGTGTCGGCGAAACACGACCAATGCGTTCCAATAGCCTGGTTGGTTTTTCAAGAGCTAGGAGACCTTTCTCGGTGGGTCAAGATCCACGTACCCAGTGGATTATGCAGGTGCAACGATGAGACCCAATGGTAGTAGTGTTACTTCCATTATTCAACAAGTTTGTTGTGCTGACTGGACGTTGATTCTACATATTTTATACACTTCTCGTACTTGAGACACGGGCACTTGGTGGTCTGTGCCATTGCCTTGGGAGACACAACACTGTTTGGTAAGCAGATGTGTATATCTTACATGTGGCTGAGACCCAGATGTCCAGTGACATGTCCTGATGTCTCGAGAGGCCTAAACTTCCATTGCCTGCTAGCAGGTAATTCCTGTGTATCACCGTAGAGTCTGGGTGTGTCTGGGGTATGTTGCAAATTTTCTGGTCGGTCGAGACCCGGGAACACGGTTGACTGTTCCGATGCCTCGGGAGACCTCTGTTGTGTGGCTTCATGTTCTATGACACGTGTATTTCCCGTGCATGCCTTTTAGCGTGACAGGGATGACGGGGCCTGGTAGACTAGCAGCTAGTCTCCAGTACATAAGCTCTCAGTAGGGTTCATTGTACTTTCTCCTTGGTCTTAAACGCACTTCAGACTTTGCCAGGTTTTGCCTTCACTTTCTTTCTCTCACACACAAAGCTCATGACATTTTTCGCATGGACGTGCATGCCCTAATTAATACTGATTTGGTATCAGAGCACAAGAGGGCATGTGAGCAACAGAAGCAGTAGAAGCATAATAGGCAAAACGCAAAGAGGATGCGCCACGTGGCACCAAGCCGGTAGCAATGTGAGGGAGATCTAAGTGACTGCATGTGAATGCCACAAGGGCGGTAAGCAAAGCAGAGCAGCGACAACGGCAAGAGCAGCAGCAGCAGTGGCTATGGTGTTAGCAGCAGCGGTTGCGGTGGCACTAGTAGCGACTGCGACAGCACTAGCAGTAGCAATAGCAGTAGTAAAAGCATCATCAATGGTAGAGCCGTAGCTATTACGCCAAGCAGCAGCAGTGGCGGTGGCAGCAGCAGTAGTAGCGGTTGTGGTGGCAGCAGCCGTAGAAGCAGTAGCACAATAGCAGTAGTAGTAGAAGCAACAACAGTAGACATAGCCGCATCAGCAGTAGTAGCGTCGGCAGTTGCTGCATAGAGTAGCAGCAGTAGCAGAAGTAGTAGTAGCAACTACAATAGCAACAGCTACAACCGTCACTATAGTTGTTGCTGCCGAAGGGGCCTCGCAACCGTCCTCCAAGGGCCCCCTCGGAGGGTCCCATCGAGCCACCACAGAGGGGCCCCCTCGGAGGGGCCCTTTCGGCCCCGTCGATCCCGTCCGCCTCGTCAGCCGACCAATAGAGGGGCGGGTCCAGAGGGGCGGATAGACCCCACTTCTCCCCCCCTCTCCTTGTTCGCTCACTTTCTTGCAAGCGAGCGAGCTCTTCCCTCTTTTCTTTAGCGAGGAGCGACCTGACCCTGTGCCCGTTCCTTTCTTTTGGCCCCCCCAGGGTCCACCTCCTCCTCGTCTCCGAGGGCAATCGAGAAAAGGGGGGGGGGCGCATTTGAGAGCAAGTGGTGAACCGAGTTAAAAAACCAGAAAAACACGAAAAGGAGAGAGAGAAAAAGGATGCTTTTGCCGCATACCCACCGTGCTCGCAACATATTTACCAAAAGTTCGCAGAAAAAAATTACAGTGGCCATTTTGGTAGAATATGACTATAACGTCCACCAAATGCATAAAATACTTCTGAGGGCCACTGTTCAAAAGTAATACTCCGGATGTCCACCAGGCAAAATATTGTATGGAGAACAATATAATACTCCACATGCCCACTATGAAACTCCACCGAAGTACGCCGACAACATGAAAAGAAAACCTTAGTCACTGACACAAATACACACTAGGTCCCGTATGCTGATACTTTTCCTCTTATTAAGAAACATATGTCGAGAGTTGAAAGCGATGTACATTTTCACGATTAATCTTTGTAGATGTATATTGTTTCTCAACCTTTGTGTGTCTCTCTCTTTCACATTCTCTCCCCCCATCTCTCTCTCTCTCTCTCTCTCTCTCTCTCTCTCTCTCTGTGTGTGTGTGTGTGTGTGTGTGTGTGTGTGTGTGTGTGTGTGTGTGTGTGTGTGTGTGTGTGTGTTTTTATGACTTTTGCTATGCTTAAGAGTCCTTCAACAAGGAATAAAATGGGGGCAACCTTGTCGGCCTTGCTTCCATTTTTTCCGGTGTGCGGTGCACCTTGCGACTGGCCACGTGCATTTCTTTATGGGTGCAACCGTCCCACGGTGTGCACAATTGAGGGACCAGAATGGCAGGGCTGAGTATCGTGCGATACAAGTATCACTCATGTGATAATTTTATCGCGTGAGCGATACAAGTATCGTGCAATTCTTCCGGTATCAGTATCGGTACCAGTATCGGTATTGAGTTGGACGGCCGCTCGAGACCGACGCCGATACCCTCGATAGCCGCGCCACGGGTACGAGGACTCAATACCCGTATCGACCGACGACGCTGGGATTCTGACAGGATGGCTGGCGGCAGCAAGCCAGCCCGTCGACTCCCTCTTCGGCTAGTCCTCGTCGGCAAATGCCGACAAGGACTATCGGGCTGTCGAACGGACGAGGTCCAATTGACAGCTCGCCTTTTTTTTGGCGCTCTTCTCATGTCGACGATGTCGACACAAGAAATACACCCAAAACAATTGATGTTGACGTCGACTCGTCGTCTATACTTACGATCCAAACAAAGGCATTGAGTCGGCGTCGGCTTCTTTTTTGTGTGTGGGAGAGATTTCTTGAAAAACCGTCATCGACTTGGATTTTCTGTTCGACTTTTTTGCTGTCTACTTTTTGAAATGACAAAGCCACGGAGCGTGATCTGGACCACATCCAGAACGCATTTTACAATTTTTTTCTTTGTGACTTCTTTGTGTTGTCTATGTTCTAAAATGAGAGAAAAATACTTATTTTGTTTGAGAATAAAACATTGGACATCATGTGACCAGTCCTGTGGTCGCGTGACTTGAGCGTGTGACTACATCACTATGTTGGACGATACAACTCGTATCATCCAATATTGCTCTTCTGTTTTTAACATTGTAGCAAACTGAAATGAACAGATTAAAGTGAATACTACACTTTCACTCGTTCACGTAACGAACGAGCGAAGCAGTGCTCGAATGGGTCGGTAGGCCAAGGGCCGATAGGCCCATTCAGGGGCTTTTTTGCTCATTTTCATTACAAACGAGCACATAATACGATGCACAGTTGCGTTATTTTGATGTACATGAAAGACCAACGGCCAATGTTTGACGAAAAAAGAAAAGATTCTAAGTGGCACCCCCAGTGTTCTATGTACCAAAAACGTGACTACTTGTCAATAAAAACTAGAATTGTTAGACATTTGGTCACGTAAAGGAACAATGAACATATGATGAAATAAAATAGGATAAGTTGGCAAAATAATCATGTTTATGCCTCTGTCCTCATACAAGGTGTTGTGCTCCTTTGTACTTCGAAAATCCGAACCTACCTGGTTCCTGGCCTACCGGATACGCAGATCTGGCTGAGGTGGTCGAAGTTTTATGAAAACCTGAACGGATGGACAGGTTGCTTTGACACCCGGATGATCTCGGCCGTCAGCGCTTGAAGTAATTTCGAAATCTTTGTTTTGGCGTATGTGGCCTCGCTAGCTTGCAATCTTGACGATGGTTTGAACTTAGGATTCATTTTGTCTTGCACGATGGATGGTAACATTCCTACGTGAACTTCATGTGAATAAATGTGAGAAGACATTGTTTTCAAATTTTCCATTCCGTTCGCAAGGTCGCCGTTGGGGCAGCCTACACCGTGAGGCTTTCACGTCCACGAAAAATCATACTTCGGATGGCCATTGTTTCAAAATAATTCCTCCACAACTGGTATAGCGTGAATTTGTCTGCAATAGTGGACGCGACATGCATGATCTTAAGCGCTTCTGGGAAAGTGGGTACAAGACGTGTCTTTTGTGTTAAGTGAGTATTGTATCCATTTTGTGCGAAGAATGGCCAGGAGAAGATTCGGAGGCTGAAACAGTGGGTATAGCCGAATTAGGCCGGAAATAAAAAGCAGAGGAAAAAAAGGGAGGGACCAACGTACCCGAAAGAAGGGGGCAGTCGAGTAACTCTTGGGCAAGGGTAATTCGAAAAATCACCAAAGAATTTGGTGAGGAAAAAAAATGGGGACAAGAGAAGGGGCACTCGTGAAAACCCTGAAGAAGGAGTCCCTGAGAAATCAACTGGGTATTTAGCGAACCAAAAAAGCGGTGACTACAGCAGCAGCACCTACTACGGCAGTGGCCTGAGGCCACTGCCATCAGCTGACGATAGCAATGACAGTAGCAATAATAGCCAGTCAGCCGCACGTTTCTCCGGACATGTCGTGGCCTTGTAGCTCGTCCTTTTAGGTCACAACTTTTGACCTCAGCATTACGACTCGTCACAGTGACGGTGTCTGATAGTGTCGTAGTCTCCCGAGGCTCGGTGCTTTAGCGTCGAGAGCAGGTGTTCTCCGCACCCCCATTCTCAGGCACTCGAGACGAGTTCGTCGACATGGTAGTAGGCGTCTTGTGCATTTTCCTGCTACTACTATGGTGATAGGCATCAGGATTGGCATCCATGTTGGACGCATCCTCATGGCTGGCATCCGCCTTGGCTTCGGTCCCCTGGGAGCACACATCCTCCACAGAATGAGGATATACCGGTGTTGATGGGTCCACTCACAGGACCTCTGGCGGTCATGCTCGCCGAGATCCACGACTTGATGCAGAAGATGAAGCAGCTATGTGATCTTGTCGTCACCGAGCGTGCTTCTTCCTGAGTTCGTCGACGGCTTCCCTGCCTTTCTCCGTATCTTCTTCTTCCCCATTGCCTCAGGATGCTTCTTCAGCTTCACCCTCCAATACATCCCGAGTAGCTACCATTCTCTCGAGCCTTCATTCTACCGCCACACTCCCTTTAGATGATTCATCTTTTGGTGGTCCCTCTCGAGTGTGGGGTCGTCGTCACCGCAAGAGCCGTCGTGCTGGACAGAGCTCAAACAAATTTTTCTCTCCTAGGACTACCATTGCTCATCCTGTCAAGGGAGAGAGTGGCTGTCGGAGACAGCCAGCCACATCGATATCGACAGAGTGAGCACCTTCACATGTGAGCAACATCTTGTAATCACCTCATGCAGACACAGATGCCACAGTGTTAGCATATGGCATGGATTTACATCCAGATATGGCATTGATGGTGGAGACATGTGTGTCATTGAGGTTGACATCCACGCCAAGGTAGGAGCCGGACGTTCTGCAGTAGCAGATTATATCATGAGTTCTGAAGGCCCCTCATCCGTGAACAGTGAAACTCACGGCTTCGACCTGTGGCAGCCGGTGGTGGCAGAGGAGTCCCGTATGGTCCGGACTGCCTCCTGCGGACTTCCAGGAGAGTAGGTGCAGCTGGCTCACACCAGCTCGACAGCGGTCGCAGTGTAGGAGACATGCGTGTCATCGAGGTTGACTTCCATGCTCACGCAGGAGCCGGATGTTCTACACCAGCAGACTGTATCAGGAGCGGTACAAGCCCTGAGTCCCTGGGCCTTGCCACTCGCAACTTCGACCAGTGGTGGCGTGGTGGTGGCAGAGGAGTCGCGTACGTCCCGGGATGCCTCTTGCAGACTTCCAGGGGAGTTGGTGGAGCAGGTTCATACAAACCTAGCAACAATCACAGTGTAGGAGCAGAGTGGATTGGCTGGACTTTTAGACGTGGAGGCATTCTTAAGAGCAGCATTACTCACCCACTGCCTACCTTCTGACGTACCATGATCCGCCATTGTAAAGCGGAGAGAGGATAGAATGAGGGTTGGGACTTGTGGCCATCTCATGAGTATTGACATGCTCCGTGAGGTGTAGAGATGGCGAGTGTGACGGCAATCGGAGCTCCATCCTTTAGATGGTAGCAGACTCGTGCATGACACGGGGAGCAATTTTGTCATTGTACAGTGATGACATGATACTTTCCCAGGATTGCAGAGAGAGGAGTTATCTATGCCAGTGCTTGCCGCAGTGAGTAGCTGTTTCTGGCATCCATTCTGGCCAGTGCGACATCAGCATCTCAATTCAGTACATTGACGTCAGGTTCCTCTGTCCAGGGGGAGTGTTGTGTCGACTTCAATCTATTGAGAGGTTACAAGAGATGCATGACGAGGAGTCTTTGCTCCGCCTTGAGTGTGTTCTAACAACCGGCATGTGACTTATGTTACACGCCTGTGCATACCACATTCATGTAATTGCATGTGGATCATTGTACTCGGTTGTTTGAGACCCGGACACTTGGTGGATCATACTAGTGCCACGAGGAGACCCTCTTGCTTCATGACCTGTGCATGATGTGCTTTCAGCTAGCGTGTGTGTAGAAACCAGTGGATTACTTCGCGTCGAAAGGTAGGAACTCTCGGTGTTTCAGTCACGAATGGTCACGAATGAGGTCGGCTCTACTGATGATACCCGTTTGTCACACGGGTCTCACCGTGTCGCGTCGTCATAGAGCAAAACCACCCCTTTCGAAGCTATGATATATATTCGCGAATGAAGTTATGAATATTTCACAATCGTATCCGTTGTGACACCTACTTCATTTCTTACTCTCTTTCCTTTTAGTTGAGAGTCTGCTTTGTACAAGGTTCTTCTTTTCGGTGGAATAATCTATAGGTTTTATAGAACTCTCTCACGTTCTTTCTAAACATCGGTGGCTATAATACATATCTTTATAAAAAAGATGCATCTACAATTTGATCTCATGTGTAATTTCTCGTCGCGGGAGTCCAAACGTGACCTCAGGATCCCTTTGTCTTTTGCGAATGCCACATGGCTCCCAAACTTGACCGTGCCAACTAGCATGGTCAGCGTTTGGCTAGCCGTTTTGACTTAAATCAGCAAAAATATCAAAATGTTTTCGCTCTATATTGCTCCCCTTTTAGAACCAAATCGTCCCGATTTGTCATCTTTCTTGGAGGAAAAGACCTGCACATTAAAAAAAACCAACAGTGAGAAGGAATATTCTCGCCTTTATGACTGTCACATTTATTGAACAATTATTTGTTTGTTCACTTGAGGTCTTCTGGCACTTTGAAATACAATACCAAATCTCAACCTTTGACAAGGGATGGCGGCGCATCCTCCCCCTTTTGTAAGGAGCGCCCTCTCGACATGTGTCCCGGCATCCCCGTGAAATACATACTACGCGGTAGCCAAGGTATTGTGCCAGATCCTCATGAAGGGGTTAGTGCCAGGGTGGTACCCTCGAGGGCACGTCGTCGTGAACGGGTAGCTAGTTCCTCCCAGTACTCGGTTACAACTGGTTTTGGCATCCGATACTCTGGCTCCCATGAGTTGTGCTCTGGTCCACAACCGGCCTAATGCACAAGGAACTCCTTGACCACCCGTGAGTAGAGTGCATGCTCTCGATGTTGGAGGATACGGTATACCTCGCTCTGGCCTTCAACAGCAAGAACTGCTGGCGGGGGTAGCTGAACAGACCCATCTGCCGTGTATGGTGCAAGAAGGCTCACATAGAAGACGTTGTGGATATGCATTGCGGAGGGGAGTGCCAAATGGTAGGCTACTGGTCCCACCATGTGTGATCACGAAGGGTCCTAACCACTTTGGAAACATCTTACGTGCACCAGGCGTCTTCAGCCGTAAGTGTTTTGTGTTGAGAAGCAGTCGCTCACCAACAGAGAATTTGACCTCACGTCTGGACTTGTCAGCATGGACCTTCTAACGTTGTTGAGCTGCGTATAGGTGTGCTTTTGCATCACGCCACAATGCGTCCATTTTCTCGATTAAGGCCTGGGCGGAGGGAACCTGATCACCGCCACCACCGCGCTTCACCAATGAAGCGGGCACCACTGGATGCTGACCATGATTGAGAAGGAACGGAGTATAGCCAATCGACTCGCTCACGGCGTTGTTGACAGCAATTCTACCGGTGCGAATCCTCCATCAAAGGGTTGATATACATCTGCAATATTTGTTCCAATGTGCAGTTCAGGCATTCAGTCTGCCCATCTCTCTCTGGATGGAATATTGTTGATATCTTTACTCGTGCTCTGTATCGCTCATTGAGTGCTTTCCATAAGCGACTTGCAAACTGAGGATTACGATCGGAGATGATCTCGAATGGGATGTCGTGGTACTTCACAATGCCATCATGGGAGAGGTGTGATGTTTCCTTAGTGTGATGTCACCCGTGATGTCGAGGGCATGAAATATGTCATACAGGTTACACGATCGATCACCACAAATATGGCATCATGGTCCCTCTTTGTTTATGGGAGGCTGGTGATGAAATCCATGGCCACACATTCCCATGGGGTGTTGGGAAGCTCCAATGGGTAGAGAAGCCCTTCTGGAGCTTTGTTGCCTGTTTTGTTCGGAAGGCACAGGTCATAAACCGCACAATATCTTCGCTCTGCATTGCTCCAACCCATTCACCAGTAATGCTCTGAAAATGTATATCTTGTTTTCTTTGGACCCACATGTCCAGCTACTGGGGGGTTATGGAACACGAACAATGTCTGCTCCCAAAGCTTGTTGGAATATGGGACCACCACCTATTTGCCATGCCAATAAAATCATTCAGCCTTGACCAAATTGTGTCGCTCAATGTTCCGAGGATCTTGGAACCATGGGTCGATCGTGTAACCCATGCAAATTTGATTCTTGAAGGGGTTCCCTTGAATGAGTGGTCTGGGCACTGGGTGGAGTGAGTTCGTGCTTTGAGACACTTCAGTTACTATTGCGGCGAAGGTACGGTCTAAGGTTTTATGGAAATCCACCACGATTGCCATACACATGGGATTACGACTCAATAGATCTACCATATTGATGTGGCTGTGCCAGTACTGACGTGCCTGACGTCTCGACAAGTTCAGTTGTGTCTAGAAATATGTAAGGGGGTTATGGTCACTGACCACCATGATCTCCCCTTTTGCTCCCTCTAGGTAACATCACCACAACTTGAAGGTGTGCACAACTACAAGGAGTTCTTGGTCTCTTGTGGTGTAGCGTATTTCTACATCAGAAAGATGTCAGCTCTCAAATGCTACAGGATGACCATCTTGCATGAGGACAGCTCCAACACCAACAATTGGTACGTCACATATGAGTACCTATGGCTTTTTAGGGTTAGGAAGGATAAGTACAGGTGCTGAGGCTAGCATCTCTTTGACTTTGTTGAAGACTTCCTTGCATCGTTCTGTCCAACACCAAGCGACTGTCTTTCGTGTGAGACTTGTGAGTGGGCTGACCAAGGTCCAGTAGCCCATCATGAAGCGTGTGAGATGATTTGAAAGGTCAAGAAAAGATCGGATCTGGCCCATGTTCAAAGGGCAGGGCCATTCTTTCATCGCTTGTACCTGTTAGGGATCCACATAAATGCCTTTACCACTCAAAATATGTCCATGGTACTCAAGCTCTCTCTATGCAAATTTACACTTGCTCATTTGTGCAAAAAACTTGCTTTTATGTAGAATCTCCAACACCTCTTACAGATGCCTCTATTTTTTTTTTTGGTTTTTAAGATGGTCCAGGCAGAAAATCCCTCCCACCGGGCTCCCTTCCGGAAGCTGCCTCTAATGCTCCTCTTCTCTTTTGGAGAAGATGAGAATGTCATCTAAATACACCAACACGGACTTTCCTAGTTGATTACAGAACACGTTGTTCATCGCAGCTTGAAACATTGCCGGTCCATTTGTCAACCCGAAGGATAGTACACGAACCTAATACCCTACTCAACTTGATATTCGATTTTTTGAAAATTAGAATTTTGGGTAACTTGATTCTTGTTGTCGGTTTTTGGCAAAAGAATTGTTTGGGTTATACCTTGAAATTTGTTCACCGAAAAAGTCGCAACTTCAAATCCGACGATGGAGCTGTTCGACTCCAGCTGCGGTCATTCGACGGGCGACTGGAAGAATTTGCAGGGCTCAGGATCGCTGCCCGGCCGTTGACTGGACGTATCAGTCTGACACATTCAGTCAGCGGCCCTTTTCATGCTGTCGTGGCAGTAAAGAATCTGCCACGGTCGAGCGATGTGCATCAAGCGAAAGGTCAGGTTCGCCCTGATGGGAACAAGACTTGTCTTTTTTTCCCTTTTCTTACGAGGATAACGAAATGCTGCCAACTATATATTCTTTTGATCCCGGTTTTCATCGAAAGGCAGTGCTTATTCATGGAAGGAATTTATTAGGGTATACTTTAGAAATTCGGTGAAAAACAAATTTGTTGAATCAAATAGCCCAAAAAATATATATTTAATCGAATATCAAGTTGAGTAGGGTATTGTCTCAAGTGTGTGTGAATGGCAGTCTTTGGTACGTCCTCCTATGTGATTTGAATCTGATGATACCCTTGCGAGAGGTCAAGTGACGAGAAGATTCTTGCTCCTTGGAGTTGATCAAAGTGGTCCTCGATTCATGGCAATGGATAACAGTTCTTGACTTAAAGCTTATTTAGTGCGTGATAGTCCACGCGCATTCGCAAGTTTCCATCCTTCTTGCTCACAAAAAGGATTAGTGCACCAGAGGGAGACGATCTCGACTCAATCCATCTCTTACACAGGTACTCTTTGATTTGTATTTTAGCCTCTTTTCTCTCAACGGGACTGAGCCAATACATGCCTCTGAAAGGTGGTGTTGCATTGGACTTTAGTGGGATCGTGTAATCCACCTCTCTCACCGGCGGCAGGTCCATCTGGGGGTTCTTGAAACACATTTTGAAAATATGAAATGATGGTCTTCATGTTGTGTGGAATATCATGTACAGGCCCCTCCTCTCTCTTTCTTAGTGTGGCTAAGGAAGCACTGCACCCTTGTCGCAATATCCGCTTCACTTGTATCGTAGTCAATGCAGCCGCTATGTTATTTTCAGGTTTATGAAGTTGGGATATTGGCGAGATGATGATCTTCCGTCGTCCTTTCATCACTTCCAATAGTTTTGACTCGAAGTCTATTTTGGCCTTGTGGCTCACCAACCACGGGCCTCCTAAAACGACGTCAAATGGGTCCATCAGGTCAAGAACCGTGAGATGAGTCTTTGTGCTCAATCCTCCAAGGGAGGCCGTACCACACAATCACCAATGATTGGTACTTCTCGGTTATCACGCACCAACACCTTTCCTTGTCGAGGTTTGTATTTTATACCAGTGGATCTCAAGAATGTAGCTTTCACAAATGAATCGTCAGCCCCTGTATCGCCAAGGATTCGGGCTGGTACTCCATCGACACTTCCTCGAAACTCCATGGTCATGTTTGCACTAGCCTTATGTACAAACAAGCTCACTGGCGGCTTTGCTTGCAAGTGGTAAATTTGGTAGGCATATGAGATTCAACGTAGCTCCATTGTGTCGCCCACCTTTTCCCACATGTGATGGCCACGTGTAAAGGTTGCAAGAAACCTCCAGTTGCTCAGCTATGACATGTCATTTCCTTTATGTACTAGCACAGCGATCGTGACTACAATCAGTGACTACGTCTCATGAGCTTGTTGTGCCTATTTGATGATGTCAGCCATATTTTCCTTTGTAATTACAACAAGGCATGAACGGTTGTCAAGATTCTCCTTTGTAGCATAGATTAGTGCACAAAAATGACTGGAGTAAAGAGAGTCAGATTGTGTGAACGATGAAAATATTGTTGAAAAGCATTGCGATGACAAGAACTCAAATCATTTTACATCGTCGTCCACAAACAGAAATGTCCTCTCATTATCCATTCCGTCCAGTTCCCCGGGCAGTTACCCACTATCTACTGCTGGGGATGACAAAAATCCTGTTGGAATCCATGTGGCTCCATACCAGAATGCTCGTAATCCTCAACCTCATCTGGCACACGAGGACGTCCACGGCCACACTGTCGCACGTGCACTTGGATCCTCTAAACAGCTCCAAAGGCTGCCTGCTGTTGCCCTCAAGGTACATGACGAAAAGCACCATTACCTCCTCGAGGTCCAGTGTGTTGCCCTTCCGGAGCACCCGTTGGTGCTCCACCACCGCCGCCTTGAACAAGACACGCACCACCCTGCTTGTGTCCCAGCATGCCTTGTCGATTCATGCCTCCATGAGGCCTTTTGCTCTATCCTTGACGGGCAGCTGGCCCCTGTGGAGGACCATTTTGCTGACGATATATAATGTGTCCTAGTTCGTTGCACTCCCTACATGTGAAAGTGCCACTTTGTTGAGGCTTCTGATCCTAGAAGCGAGCCTTCTTGGGTTGTCCGATCTTTCCATTGAAAGGACGTTTGCTTCTGCCATTCCCAAGGAGGCTTATTGTCTCATTCCTCGTTGTAGGCACTGGAGTTGACATATCCCACAAGGTCGAGTTCTCTTTATACGTTTCAAGGACGTACTTTGTCAGTGATCACAGGCTCGTCCATCGCTCGTCTTCCTTATCAATAGTGCAGTGGAACTTCAGTTGTTGGCTGGCCAACCCTTTTAAGAACAATGTGATCTTTGTCTCCTCTGTCATATGTCACGGCTAGACACATTGGGCCGTGTCATAAAAGTGATCGACATACCGGTTCAGGGTCATGGTCCCATTCCTGAACTTCTTTAGCTCGACCTTTGTTGCTTGCGAGTCAACAGGGTGAGAGAATAACTCTCCCATGAGTTCCTCAAACTCCCTCCATATGGGGTTTCCCTCCTGGTTCTTTGCAATCCATATCTTTGCAAGCTACTCAAAATTTTCACTGTTCACTGCCAACATCCCTTGTGCTCCCCAGTCGTCTAAGGGGATCTTCCTCAGCTGCATTTGGAGTTTTAACTACTTCAGCCACGCGTGCACGTTTGAATTGCCATCGTATCTGTCAGCGGAGTCAAACATGGATTGGTTTGTCAAGCTTGCTGCTGGTGGCCTACCACTCGTGGTAGGCTGCATTGTGTGATGCTAGTTGGCGACTGAGCTCGCTTGGCGACTTTTAGCCTGAATCTGTTTCTGGCGCTCAAATGCGTGTTCAGCCGCCTCTCATGCCGCATGAATCACTGCTGCTTCATAAATATGTGCCACTCCGTACTGCTTTGCATTGAGCATCTCTCGAGCGGTGACTTCTTCTTCAATGTGATCTAACATGACAGAAAGATCTTTGTGGAGTTTGATGTTCTGCTGTGAGAGTTTGCAGTTCACCGTGTGAGCGTGGCTGACATTTTTCCTGAGGGAGACAACTGTCTTCTCGTGGTTGTGTGCCATTTCACTGATGATATCCACGACAATGTTGTAGTCCTTGCAGCTCAGGTTGTCTTTCAGTCTTGTCATGTCTTCTTCAGCCTCGTGAAGGTGGATCTCTTTGATGAAAGCACGATGGATAATTGGAGATCCGGCAAGACCCATCCGGTAGACGTTGTTCCTTTCAATCGTGTGAAGGTTAGAAGCATCGTGTTACTTTTCAACATCTCCATGCGCAGGGCCATTTGTCTCAAGCTCTTGCCTTGCAGCTTCAACGCGAATACCACGGGTTGGAGATTAATTTTCTCCCCCGTCGTCCGAGTCATCAACAAAATGAACACGACGCCTTCGAACTGGTCCGGGGATGGTAGTGCGTGCCTCGTTTCCGCGTCTCGTGTCTTTCTTCCTCAAGTTGTTGCTTGTTGCTCTCGTCATCAACGACGTCATTTACTTTGAGCTTGAGGTAAGTATCGGCTTCCTCTCCTTTGACTACACCATCATCACGTTCCTCACTACTTGTCACCTCAACATGGACTGCTGCTTCATTTGGCTTTGTAGGATTGACGATGTCCACTTCATCACCCACCACGTTTTAAGGCTGTTCATCTTTCGCTGTTGACTCTGAAGTAGGCCCGCGAGTTTCTTTGAGAGCCTCTTGCTTAATATCCCCATGGATCTCTTCATGTCTCTCGGTTGTCTCAAAGACCAAATATTCATGGCTATATTTCACCTCAAGCATGTATGGTGGTAAGCCATGGGGGTGATCAAGAGGTTGCTCACGACAGGTCACATGGTCTTCACGATGACGTGAAGGAATTAGGACGGGATCGTCCGTTCCCCTTCATAGTGTGTGGCGGATCGGGGAGCGACCCTTGCACTTCCCTTTTGGGGCTACCTTTGGAGGTGGATCGCCAAAGAGTGGAGATGCCGGTAGCCCGAGCGGCCATGACTTCGGTAACCCAAGTATCTCACGACCCCTCTTCAAGATTACGGCTAGAGTGCCCGCATGTCTTTCTACAATGTCATTCACTTTAAGTCCGCTCTATCCCGTTCTCTCTCTCTCTCTCTCTCTCTCTCTCTCCCTCTCTCTCTCTCTCTCTCTCTCTCTCTCTCCCTCTCTCTCTCTCTCTCTCTCTCTCTCTCTCTCTCTCTCTCTCTCTCTCTCTCTCTCTCTCTCTCTCTCTCTCTCTCTCTCTCTCTCTCTCTCTCTCTCTCTCTCTGTGTCTCTTTTTCTCTCTCTTTGGGTGAAGCATACACTGGTGGCTATGCAATGATACTTGCTTTAAATCCTCTTTTCTCAACAAGATCTGGTTTCTCTCTCTTGTAGGTGGAGCTAAGTATGAAATCCAAGGAGGAGGTTCTCCCACTCCTTTAGAAATTGACTCCCTTAGTATAATGTGTAGTTAGCAAGGAGGAGTTCCATACACTCTCACACATGTAGTCTTCAAGTGTACCTTTTCACGAGGAGGAGTTCAACACACTCACTTTGAAGGACGTACACTCTTAGAGCTACCACACCACTTTCCTCATTAAAGAGGATATTTACTCACTCAATCTGAAGGAGGTTCAAGAGATAAGGAACAAAAGACAACCACAAGATGTAAAAATATTAAGATGACCTAAACTAACCACGACCGAGTGGCACAACCAGACTTCTAATATCCTAGAAAAAGATAGAGCTTTTAAATATGAATCCAACAAAAAAACAGCCGTTCAACAGGAGCCTTCTTGTGGAAGCAATGAATTTATGAAGTTCTTGGACCCTGGTCCTCCTCTGGTCCCATTTGTAGCTCCTCTTGGACGATGCCGACCTCCACAAAGCGGAAAAAACATGGGTGGTAGCTCAGTACGCCTTCCCCATGGCCTAGAAGTTGTTGTCGCAGTTGGGACCCTTGTTTTTGTGGCTGAGTTGGCTGTTGTCCAAGCTGGATGTCTTGCCTCCCGTTGGGATTCGTTCTACGCGTCAGGTTGCTTCTGTGACTGTGTTTGCATTTGTTGCCAAGCGAGGGTGCAGAAGAAAAGTATGCAGAGTTCCCAACCCTCATTCGGGTCTCCTAGCGCGTCTCACGTGGTAGGCTTTTCGCGGTCAGCTCGACCGGGTCATGCCACGAGACAAGTGTGTGCTAGGGATGCGACCAAAAGACGACTGACTCCGATACCTATGTGGAAATCGGTGGAGTACGTCATGTCAAAAGGGAAGATGTTTCTCTGTTTCATTCGTGAATGGTCACGAATGAGGTCGACTCTACTGACGATGCCCGTATGTCACACAAGTCTCATCGTGTCGCGTCGACATAAAGCAAAACTGCCCCTTTCGAAGCTACATTGCATATTTTGAACGAAGTTATGATTATGTCCTAATCATATCCATTGTGACACCTACTTCATTTCGTTCTCTCTTTCCTTTTAGTCAAGAGTCTGTTTTGTACAAGTTTCTTCCCGTCGGCAGAATAATCTATAGGTTTTACAATACTCTCTCACGTGCTTTCTAAATATCGGTGTCTATAATGCATCTCTTTATAAAAATATGTATCACGACATCTCATTCGCGATTTTGGGTCTTTCTCCTCGCGGAAATCTGAACACGACCTCAAGACCCCTTTTGTCTTTTGAAACTGCCACAGTGCTCCCAAACTTGACCATGCCAGCTGGCATGGTCAGATTTTGGCTAGTAGTTTTGACTTAAATCAGCAAAATCGTCAAAACGTTTTTACTCTACAGTGTGTGCATGTGTGAGACTCCTACTACGGTCGAGACCCAGATACTTGGTGGGTTGTACTAGTGTCACGAGGAGACCTTGTGCCCTTCATTGTGCTCCTGAGGAAATTGGGCTTGTCCTCTATGCTTGGAGGAGTGATTGTACTTGTGGTTGATTGGTGATCGCCGTGGTTTTGCACAAGCCATCATTCCATGTCTTGACTCACTTGTTTTTGTGTTAGCGGCTATGTCATCCCAGGGGAGTGTTGGTTTATGTGGCTTCCACCCGTCACGAGCGAGTGAGATGGATTATCCATATACCCAACGTTGGTGGCACAGGGTAGAGGAGAGCGCGACGACACGACGTGCCTCCGGAGTGTCCTGATTCTTCTCCAACACACATGACAATGTCGGCGAAATACGACCGATGCGTTCCAGCAGCCTGGTTGGTTTGTCCAGAGCTAGGAGAATTTTCTTGGTGGGTCGAGACCTGCGCACCCGGTGGATTGTGCCGGTGCGACGAGGAGACCCGATGGTACTAGTGTCGCTTCCGAGACCCGGAAAGCATGTTGTGCTGACTTGACACTGATATTGCGTGTTTCACACACTGCTCGTGGTTGAGACCCGGGCACTTGGAGGTCTATGCCGATGCCATAGTAGACCCAACAGTGTTTGGTGATCAGACGTGTATAGCATACATGTGGCTGAGACCCGGACGTCCGGTGACATGTCCGGACGTCTCGGGAGGCCTAAACTTCCATAGCCTGGCTAGCCGGTAATTCTTGTATATCACCATAGAGTCTGGGTGTGTATGGGGTACATTGTAAATTTTCTCGACGGTCGAGACCCGGGCACGCGGTTGACTGTTCCGGTGCCTTGGGATACCTCTATTGTGTGGTTTCATGTTGTGTGACACGTGTATTCCCCGTGCGTGCCTTTTAGCGTGACGGGAATGACGGGACCCGTTGGGCTAGCCGTCGGTCCCCAGTACATAAGCTCTCAGTAGGGCTCATTGTACTTTCTCCTTGTTCTTAAATGCACTTCAAACTTTGCCAGATTTTGCCTTCCTTCTATGCCTCTCATACACAAAGCTCATGACATTTTTGCATGGGCCTGCATGCTCTAATTTAAACTCAGGTAGTGGAGAATTCTTCCTCGTACATTCATAGATTTTTGTGTTTAGACATGGAGAATGTTAAGCCATCATTTGGAGGAGATTTTATTCAAACACGTGGACATACAATATTGCTCCCAAAGGTTCTGTCAGCATGGGCAACCTGTAACGGATTCGACGGAATCCTTGGCCGACCAAGCCAAAACTGTCTGTGACCCTCAAGCCATCCCGTCTCACCGCCCATAGTCCGAGGTGATCCCGCTCGAGCCACGTGGATCCTTCGACCGGTCGGCGTGGCACAGCCACGCTACACTCCCCCCACTAGGAGTGAGAGCCACCTTGGCATCTACGGTAATCCCAACGTGGGATGTGAGCCCTGGAGCTCTGATACCAATGTAACGGATTGACCCGATGGAGCACAAGTATGTGGTCACGTCTACTGGCTCCCCCACCACGGCTGGATCAGAGCTCTTGAGCATCGTCTGACCATCGGGCGACATGGGTGAGGATGCTCTCGGTGCGAGGGACAGGTCCTCAACGATGTGCCCAGACAAGGTCTGGACGTAGGCGGCCCGATGGACATGCAGGATGCTCACAAAGTGATCATGCTCAAACTCCATGCCCAGAAAGATTCATGTTGGCCCAAGTTCCTTCATCTAGTAGGCAGCATGCAACATGTCCTTGACCCACTGGGTGGCAGCTTCATCCGGTGATGTGATGAGCAGGTCATCGACATAGACCAAAACAACGACGAGGGTCTGACCTTGTGGACTAATTAACAACGTGGGATCGGCAGAGCTACAAACGAGGCCGCCCCTAAGAAGCGTACAACTGATCTCCTTGTTCCAGCAACACGGTGTTTGATTCAAGCCATAGAGGGCCTTCCGTAGCTTCTAGACCTTGCCAGAGCCATCGTCGAAGCCTGGAGGTTGCACCATGTAGAGCTCCTCGCCCTCCAGTGAGCCATGGAGAAAGGCGTTGCACACATCCATCTGATGCAGTTCCCACCCGTGCTGGACAACCAGACTGAACAACGCTCGACAGGTGGAGAACTGACCGACCGAGGCAAAGATTTGGTCATAGTCGATCCCAGGGACGTGAGCAAACCCCTTGGCTATGAGACGGGCCTTGTACTTGTCGAGGGACCCGTCTGGCTTCCACTTTCTTTGGAGAACCCACTTGGCGCCGATGGCCTTACGGCCTGGGGGGGAGGTCGACGAGCTCATAGACGTGATGTTACCGAATGGCGGCAAGCTCGTCGATGCATGCAGTCTCCCAGTGAGCGGTCTCTGGAGACGTCCGACCCTCACGTAGGGTGGCTAGATCCTCTGGTCACTCCGTGGGGTGGACAGTGAGGGTGTGTGCGTCTTGTGTCCCTGGTGTCATCCGCGTGAGCATGGCCGTAATGACATACCGGTGCTCCTGATGGAGCAAGACATAACCCAAAGCTGACCTTGAATGTAGGTCAGTGATGACTCATAGTGTGGCCAAGCCAAGTGCCTTGGTGCTGGGGTCCCCAATCACGACTGTGCAAGTGGGTCTGACATGAGGTAATGAGCCTCGTGGGATGACAGGGGGTCGTGGCGCGAGAGGACGTGAGGAGGCGGCCTAAGTGCTTACTGTCGGCCTGGGTCTAAGGCTCCCGCCCGGACCACGTGTGTAGCACGCCAATACGGACGAGGCAGCCAGCCGTGAAGGATTGGCAAACACGAACGTGGCAACTGGCCTTGAGGGGCTCGCGGATACGGACAGGGAAGCCGGCCCTAAGGGACTGGTGGACACAAACGAGGCAGCCGACCCTGAGGGGCTCGTGGATACGGACGGGGCAGCCGGCTTTGAGGGGCTGGCAGACACGAACGGGGCGGCCAGATGTGAGGGACTGGCAAGCACCGTCGGGGTAGCCGGCCCTGAGGGGCTGGCGGGCACGGACGAGGCAGCCGGCTCTGAGGGGTTGTCGCAAACAAATGAGGCAGCCGGACCTAGGGGTTGGCGGACACGGACGGGACAGCCGGCTCTAAGGGGCTGGTGGGCATGGACGAGGGAGCCGCCTCTGAGGGGCTGTCGGACACAGATGGGACAGCCGGCCCTGAGGGACTAGCGGACACAGAAGGGACAGCCGGCGTAGACAGATGCGCAAGCACAGATGATGGAACACCCGGACGTGGCTGGATGGAGGATGGATCCACCACTCTCCTATGCGAAGGGAGGAACATCGAAGCGTCGGAGCAAACGAGGTTATGGGGAAACAATTCCTCAAAGAAGAGGGCATCCTCGGACTTGACGATGTAGTGCTGGGTGGGATCCCACAAATGCCATCCCTTTGACTAGCACGAGTCGCCAAGGAAGGTATAGGGATGGCCGCGAGGCTCGAGCTTGCCACCTTAGTGCGGGGTAGGCATGTTGTGCTTTGTGCCGTTCCTGTACAGTTTACTGTGACCACTCGGCCATGTCCATACTCGTGCAGATCCCTGAGGCAGGCGGCCCTGGTGACACCTGCGCGANGGAGCTGACCGACCACTGTTCCAGAGCCCCAGATGTCACCGGGACTCCTTGCTGTGCCTTCTACATCTTGCAGGCGCCTTTCGGCGGACTGGGCATGAGGCCCATTTGCATGTTTTTGCATTATATACTCGCTGTCAGTCGATGGATGCATGCATGTGACCAGTCGTTGCGTGCGTCTTTTGATTCTGCACGTCTAGGTTCAGACGGCGTAGGATTCTGACATGTGTGCGCAGAGTTACGGCCAAAACAGTGGTTTTGGGCCGGTTTTAGGACAGCTCTTGGACTGCCGCGTGCGACACCCGCCGTGCGCCGCGGCAGGTATTTATGCCCTGGACCTGTCAGTTGTCATTTCTCTCTGCATTTACTAAGCTATTGAAGCTTATGAGACTTTGCGCGTCTCCCTAGCCTGATCCTTGCTGTTTCTTGCACCTGCCTGCTTGCTAGTGCGTCAGCTGACTGGACAGTGTCGCCACGTCAGCAGCAGCAAGGCTAGGAAGCTTCCTAGCAGTTTCTCATGGTATCAGAGCGGTGAGACAGATCTCACCGAGCTGCGCAGCAGAGACGCAGCAGAGCAGCAGCAGTGAGAGTCACCGTTGCAGCAGATCTTCTGGGACCCGTTGGAGATGGTCGACCGCCGTCAACGTGAGATCGCAGCTGCAGAGACAGCAGCAGCGACGCGTACCACCATGCAGAGGGACGTGGCGGCGGCAGTGCCAGCAGCCCTTCTCCCACAGCCGCCGCAGCTGAGTAGCAGCAGTAGCGCAGCAGCCATAGCCGCAGCAGCAGCGTGACAGCAGCCGCGGCAGCAGCAATGCAGCAGCAGCGGCGGCAGCAGCAGCGCAGCAGCCGCAGCGGCGGCGGCGGCAACAGCAGCCGCAGCGGCGACAGCAGCACCAGCAGCCACAGCGCAGCTGTAGCAGCAGAAGCAGCAGCGGCAGAGCCGGCAGCAGCGGCAGCAGCAGCAGCGTAGCAGCACAGCAGCGCAGCAGCAG
>SZWC01013710.1:0-11254 GCA_023375785.1 Penium margaritaceum | reverse complement strand
TCTCGCACGCGTCTGGGGATCCCTGGCCTCCGTATGGTACACCGAGGACCAGCAGGGGTCCAAGGTCTCCCCTCGGGGTCGCTTGTGTGCCTTCATCGGCATCTCCCCGCGGTCGAAGGCCTGGCGCTTTTGGGACCCCACTCGCCGTCGTGTCATTGAGTCCCGTGACGCACTGTTTTTTGAGTCACTCACATACCGTGATCTGATTTCCATCACAGCGCTCTCTGCCGCTCATGTCCCTTCCTGTGAGGGTCCTCGGCGGATGGGGGAGACCTCTTCGCCAGCGACCATTCCTCGCCAGGCTGATGTGTTCGCTCGAGTCCCCTCTCGATCTCCAGCACTTGATGATCCGGCTATCATTGCCGTCGGTCCAGAGATCCCGCCTGTCCAGCCTGCTTCGCACCCCACAGATACCGCTGCTCCCACGCCTCCTCCTGCATCACCCTCTGTGTCCACTGGTACCCCTGTTCCGGCGTCTGACCTAGCCCAGCCCACTCCTGTCTCTACGTCGGTTGACACTCCTGTCTCAGTGTCAGGGCCAGTCTTACCCGCTGTCATTCCCAGCTCAGTGTCCCCCACACACGCATCTCCGCGCACGGCATCTCCGACTGCCTCGTCGCAGCCCTCACCAGCTGTGGTCCTACCTGTCCCTGTGGTCATACCTGTTCCTGAGCCAGAGGTGCGCCCCTCGACCTCCGGTTACTCCCGTGAGCCCGGTGGTCGCCTTCGACCACTGGATTCCAGAGCTCAGCGAGCGTCGGGTTCCGGACCCCGACGTTCCTCTCGCAGCATCGCGAGCGGTGATCCAGGCACAAAGGCCTTAGGCCTGAGTGTCCGCACTGAGCTTTCAGAGGTACACCCAGCGTGCCCCATAGGGCACGACCTGGTCACTCGCGAGTTCCATATCGCCTGTGACGCAGCAGCTGATCTCGTGGCCGTTAGGCCAGACACTGAGGCGTGTGCACTTGCCACGCAGAGTTCCCCCTCTATGGCGCCGGACTTGGGCACATTGAGGGAGGCTTTCTCATCGCAGGGTGCTGATGCCTGGCGAGCTGCTTGCGAGGATGAGCTTCGCGCTGTCCGAGAGCACGGAGTCTACGAGCTGGTCGACCTTCCCCCTGGGAGGAAGGCGATTCAGGTCAAGTGGGTCTTTCGCAAGAAAGTGAAGCCGGATGGCTCACTCGAACGCTAAAAGGTCCGCTTGGTCGTCAAGGGGTTCTCTCAGATTGAGGGGGTTGATTACACTGACACCTTTGCCCCTGTCGGCCGCATGACCTCAGCTCGAGCTCTATTCGGTGTAGTAGCTCAGCATGATTGGGAGCTACACCAGATGGATGTGAACAACGCGTTCCTCCATGGCTCTTTGGATGAGGAGATCTACGTGGCTCAGCCACCAGGCTTTGAGGACGGTGACAAGGTCTGGCGCTTGCGCAAGTCCTTGTACGGCCTCAAGCAGTCTCCACGGTGTTGGAACCGGGAGATCACTGGCACTTTGACTCGCGCAGGGTACGTACAGAGCGAGGCAGACCCCTCACTCTTCATCCTACCGACACCCGAGCGGCTTACTGCCATCCTGGTCTATGTTGATGACCTTCTGATTGCGTCTCCATTGCTGGAGGCCGTAAAGGAGGCCAAGGCTGTCCTGCAGACCGCCTATAGGATGAAGGACCTTGGTCTTGCATCGGTGTTTCTTGGTATGGAGATTGTGCGAGATCGGAGACATCGGACACTGTTGCTGCATCAGGCCCGATACGCACGAGTCCTAGGGGAGCGCTTTAGCGATCTCCTTGGTGCAGTGCCCACTGCTTCCACACCACTCACACCTGATGGGCAGGATGCCCTGAAGGTGGATGACCCTACACAGCTGGGGGAGACAGTGGACGTGACCTTGTACCTTCATCTTATCGGATCTCTGATGTACCTGGCCACGACCACACGTCCCGACATCGCGTTCGCCGTCATCCTCCTCGCTCAGTTCTCGCAGGCTCCACGTGTGAGAGCTCTTCACGCGGCTGTGCGAGTGGTACGGTACGTGGTTTCCACGCCGTATCTCGGACTCTGCTTTCGTCGGCAGTGTTCGGTGGTCCTTGACGGCTACACTGACAGCGACTGGGCTTGGAGTCCTGACGGGCGCACTCCCACTGGCTACGTGTTTCTNCTGCTCGGTGGTACCGCTTTGTCTTGGCGAAGCGGGAAGCAGGGTTGCATCGCACGTAGCTCGTCGGAGGCAGAGTATGTGGCTTTGGGGGCAGGGGCTGCTGAGGCAGTTTGGCTGCAGCGCTTGTTTCTTGAGCTTGGGCAGTCAGTATCCGCCATTGTGCTACGTTGCGACAACCAGAGTGCTCTCGCCATTGCGGAGAACTCTGGTGTTTTTCATCCTCGCACAAAGCACATTGCGGTTGAGCATCACTTCGTTTGGGATCTGGTGGAGCGACGCGTGATCTCCATCATGTGGGTTGGCACTGACTTGCAGCGAGCAGATTTCTTGACGAAGGCACTTGCACGCGGAAAGTTCCTGGTGGCCATTCGTTCCGTTGGGCTTCGCCCCGTGCATGACAGTGGTTGAGTGTGGGATGTACGTTGCCGTCTCATCTGTCTGTGTCACTCACTATGTGGTTGTACCAGTGCTGCACGCGTATGGACATGCGTACCATCGGGTCATGGGGGAGTGTTGTGCTTTGTGCCGTTCCTGTACAGTTTACTGTGACCACTCGGCCNATGAGGCCCATTTGCATGTTTTTGCATTATATACTCGCTGTCAGTCGATGGATGCATGCATGTGACCAGTTTTTGCGTGCGTCTTTTGATTCTGCACGTCTAGGTTCAGACGGCGTAGGATTCTGACATGTGTGCGCAGAGTTACGGCCAAAACAGTGGTTTTGGGCCGGTTTAAGGACAGCTCTTGGACTGCCGCGTGCGACACCCGCCGTGCGCCGCGGCAGGTATTTATGCCCTGGACCTGTCAGTTGTCATTTCTCTCTGCATTTACTAAGCTATTGAAGCTTATGAGACTTTGCGCGTCTCCCTAGCCTGATCCTTGCTGTTTCTTGCACCTGCCTGCTTGCTAGTGCGTCAGCTGACTGGACAGTGTCGCCACGTCAGCAGCAGCAAGGCTAGGAAGCTTCTTAGCAGTTTCTCAAGGCAACCACACGATGGCTACACATCCCCGGACTTTGGCCGGATGCAGGACGGCCCGCTGTCCACACCAGTGCTGGTATGGTGTGGACTGACGGGAATGGGTCCGTGGGAAATCCGGTTCTAGACCCATGTCATGTAGGTCATGACCTCGAAGTGGAAGCCGTCGGAGATGTCGGATTCGACCTGCATGGTGCGGACGGCGTCGGCCATGGTTCGGTTCCATTGCTCAAAAACGCCGTTCTGGACAGGCGTGTAATGCGTCGACGTCTCATGATGGACACCACGGGAGGCGAAGAAGAGTGTGGTCTTCCCATAAACTCACCCCCACGATAAGAACGGAAGCGGCGGAGGGGACGGCCGTACTTGCGTTCAGCGCAGACAAGCCTGTCCCGAATGGTGGGAGTGACGACGCTCTTCTGCCGAAGGCAGAAAACCCCGCGATAACGAGAGTAGTCGTCCATAAGTGTCAGGACATAATGACCGTGCTTGCTAAATAACTCTATCGGGAGGGGACTCATGACATCAGAGTGAACCAAGTCGAGAGGGGCGGTTGCTCGAGAGGCAGAGAGGGGATATGTGGAACGGTGCATCTTCCTCTGAGCACAATCAATGCACTCGAGGGAACACTCCAGAGGAAAGGAGGTTGGGTCAAGGCATGTGGTTGGTTGCGTGTGACACATGCTGTCAACAGCGACAGAGTGGACATCACAGAGGCGACAATGCAAGAGTTGCGTGTGCATCGAAGATAATGTATTAGTAACAAACACGTTGCCAGTGTCTACCGATGAGGAGGGGACAAATGTATAAGCGGACAGGTGCGATACGTGCCACTAGTTGCCACAGGCGGTGGCATGCAAAACGACACGACCTGACGGACACAACGACACAGTGCCCATACCATGCGAGTACAAAACATCCATGCTCATGCGATCAAGAGTAGTGACAGACAAGAGGCTGAGCTCAAGGCCAGGGACGAAGAGGACATTAGTCACGAAGACATCATCAGCAGGACCACGAAAACGAACGACGCCGACACCACAAACGGGTAACACCTGACCAGAACCCGTTCAAATCCCGTTGACATCGTTGACGGGACCAAGGACACTAAATGCCTCACGTGAGGTCGTCGTGTGATGCATGGCCTCCGAGTCGATGATCCAGGTTTCTGACGGATCTTGGACCGGCGTGGCCAGGTCGCTGACAGTCACATGGAAATGGGCGAGCGATGCTGACGCAGTCGACAGAGGTACGAACCAGGACTGCCAGTCGTCTACCGAGGGGACATCATCACGAAGAGGAGCAGGTGGGAAAGGCACGGTAGAGGATGGTGTGGATGAAGATACAGGATATGACCGCAGCACAGAACCTTTCATACAAGGTAGGGAGGGTGTGTTGTTGCTCCATGTACTTCATGGCACAGGAGAATGCAGGATTCGCATACTCGGGTGGAACAAAAGGTGCTTGCTGACGTTGTTGCTACTACTGTGGTGGCTGTTGATATTGCTACTACGGCTCCTATTGTGGCACCAGTGTCAGCAACTACAGTGTCGCTAGCTGCTGTGTCAGTGTTTTGAGCTACTGGTGCAAAGCGACGAGTGGATCTATCATGCAAGCATGACCTACGACAAAGCCTACAAGGTGTCGGTGCTGCAGCTACTACTATTCCTACTATTGCTATCGCGGCTGCTGCTACTGTTGCTATTGGTGCTGTTGGTGCTGGTGCTACTATTACTGCTGCTACTACTGCTGTCGCCACTCCTGTTGATGTTGTAGCGGCGGTAGCTACTGCTGTTGCTGTTGCAACTCCTATAGTTGTTGAAGGAAGGGAGGTCCTCCAACAGAGGAGGATCCCTCTTTGTTCTCTACCATGGGATCCTTTGTTTTCCCTCATTGTTCCCTTTTTTTGTGTGCTGTTGATGTCAGTAGTGATGTCAGCAGTGATGTCAGCCTAGGATGGCTGACATTAGCAGCTACTACTACGTTATCTCTAGGGTTGCTGCTGTAGTTTTCTTTGTTGCTGACGTTAGTAGTGACGTCAGCTGTGATGTTAGTTGAGGATGCCTGACGTCAGCAGTGGGTGTTTTTGGAGCGGCTGTTGTGTCAGCTGCTGGGCAGCTGCTACTGCCACTGCTGTTGCTACTGTTGCTCCTTGTCTACTACTACAACTGCTGCTACTGCTACGGCTGTTATTGTAGTAGCAGCTACTGTTACTACTGTAGTTGCTGCTACTACTACGCTGTTGTTGTAGCAACAGCTACTACTGATGTTGTTATCGCTGAGCTGCTGCATGCTATTATGGCTGTTGTGGCTACAACAGCGGCTGTGGTGGTGGCCGTAGCCGCCACAGGGCCACCTGTGAGGTGGGGAAATTTCTTTTATGTGTTTTCCCTTTCTTTCATTTTTCTTCTTTGTTTTTCACAACGAGCTTGCTGCTCGCTATGAGCCGCAAGCTGCTAGTAGCGAGCTCGCTGCTCGCTGCTGGTTGCGAGTTGCAAGGAGCGAACTTGTTGCTCGCAGCTCGCTGCTCGCTACGAGTAGTGGGATGTGAGCAGCTGTAGCTGTGACTATTGCTAGCTGCTGCTACAACTGCTACTGTTGGCTGCTGGTAGCTCTTATTGGCTGCTACTAGCTACTACTGCTGCTACAACCGGTTGTAGCTGTTGCTCATTGCTACTGCTGGCTGTTGCTGCTTCTTCTTGCTGCTATAGAATCCTACTCCTGCAAGCCACCGCGAGCTGTTTCTGTTGCCCGTTGCTGCTACTATGCACAACTGCTACTGGCTACTACTGCCTCTACTCGCTACTATTGCAAGTTGTTGCTACTGCTACAGGCTGCTGCTGCTTGTTGCTGCTCCCAGTCACTACACCTGGTTGACGTTGCCACGTGCATCCTTGTTAGCAGGTGCCTGAAGCGGCCTGGCGCTCACCTCCTTGCATCACATGTGGGGGTCAACCCTACCGAAACAAATCCGGTAGCATTTCCCCTGGCCCAGTGGCCGTGGGAAAAAAAACTGACGTCGCCACCAGGCGGGTAGATGATATCGGAAACAATCTGGCAGCATTTCCTCTGCAGTGGCACGTATGAGGGTCCGTCGATGTAGTCAAGAACCTGTACGCTAGTTTTCTGCTGCTGCTACTGTGCTCTAGCTCTGATACCAAGCTGGATACTATTCTAAAGCGCAGGTTGAGGCAGTTGCATTGTTGATGAAGCATGCGGGCTTCCACGCTCGTTGCTTAGCATGTTGTCCCCTCAGTCTGCCGCTCTAGAGTGTAAGCCTGAGTGCTATGGGTTTGCTACTCAGAAATGATCGTGCCAGTGTTAGCGCTAGAAAGCAACTGAAAACTAGAAGTGACTGATTAAGAAACACGAATGAGCAACAATGGAAGACTCCTCCAGATTCTAGCTCCCTCTCAGCTCTGTAGAGCTTGTTAATTAGTTTCTAAGCCAATCATAAAATAGACCTATTTTGTGACAGGCACAGTTTTCTCGGTGAGCTCTGCCATACCGCCGACAGCCCAAACCCGGGCGTTGTCTGTTTTGCTTGAAAAATTGACCATACCATAATGCGCAAGCTGTGAACGCAGTCCTCTGGTGAGAATCAGTTAGAAGAATAGCAGTGAGGAGTTATGACTGCCTAAACCCAGGTAGCGTCTGCGCTAATCCCCGGTACTAACAGTGCCAGAAAATCATGGAACTTGGACCCTAGGCATGACATAGCGCTGTGAATGCAACAGTGCAGTCAAACACGACGTTGGACGTGTGCAGACAGCATATGAAATGACAGTGCTTGCCGGAAGGACGACTGCCGAGGAGGTCTGTCGACGGAGCTGAGCACATTGGAGAGAGGAGGCTCAAGCGAATTACGCGTAGGCCTAAGCGTGCGTCGGCTCCACTGGACGACACTCCATCAGCATTGCGTCTCGCCGTCAAACATCTGTAGGCCAATATACACAAGCCGGGAGGACACAACAGAGCACAAGTGAGAGATGTGAGACAAACCAACAGTAATGACATCAGAGTCTTGAAAGACTATAATTATGACATATTATGTGCTCATGGAGGGTCTTAGTGTCTTTTTGTGCCCCATGATTTTTATTGGCTCCAATTTTCGATTTGTTTTCCAGAAAAATTCGCGATGTTTTATTGATCGCTTAATTCTTGCATCTTTATTGTGACGGATTCGACGGAATCCTTGGCCAACCAGGCCAAAACCGCGGTGCTTGAGGGTCTATGACCCTCAAGCCATCCCGTCTCACCGCCCATAGTTCGAGGTGACCTCGCTTGAGCCACTTTGCTCCTCCGACCGGTCGGCGTGGCACTGCCACGCTACATTCCCCCTCGCTAGGAGTGAGAGCCGCCTCGGCATCTCGGGCAATCCCAACGTTTGATTCGAACCCTGGAGCTTTGATACCAAAGTAACGGATTCGACAGAATCCTTGGCCAACTAGGTCAAAACCGCGATGCTTGAGGGCCTCCGACGCTAAAGCCATCTCGTCTCATCGCCCACAGACCCAAGTGACCCCGCTCGAGCCACGTGGCTCCTTCAACTGGTCAGTGTGGCACTGCCACGCTAAATTCATTGCTGCATGTTTAAATTGCTTTACTCTCTCATGAATTATACTTTGTAGTACCTGGATTGATTTTTTCTTTCAAGTTTCATAATTCATTTTTTTATTTACAAACCAGTGCGATGAAGTGGTGGCACTTACGTAAAGTGCGGTTAAAGAAGGTTGACTTCATGTCCAAACTATCTGAAGGTTAGCATTAGGGTTGTCAAAAGGTTCAAAATACACCGATGCCCATGGCTTCGCTTGATAGATCAGCGCTGTCCATAGTTGCAAACGGAAAGTTGGCGGTGTCCATAGTCGAAAACGGAAAGACGGCGGTGTCCACAAACGAAAACAAAATAACACGAGTGCCCATGTTTTTTTTCTTGTGCGAGCGAAAACAGAAAAAAGGACAACTGTACATACACCCTCGAAGTCGGACTTCACCAACTTCGAGGGCGAAGTGGGCGGTGCGGACACAGGCCTTGACGGTGTTATAAACAACCCTCTCGCGAGTTTTGGAGTTTGCAAGTCCGAACTCCAAAACTTTTGCGTTCCCGTGCGCCGCATCTTGGAACCCCCCTCTCCCCCAATATTTGACAACCCCCCCTAGTTGAACTCGGGGGTGTGGGTTTTATTTTTTTCACGTGCCTGGGTACCTACCGGGCCCCACGGTAGCGGGGCCTGGTAGATAGCAACCCCCCCCAATATGTGACAAACCCCCTAGTTACAGTGGGGGGTTTGCTTCTTTTTTAACATGCTCAGGTACGTGCCTGGCCTCGCGATAGCGGGGCCCGGCAGATGCCCTTTCTTCTATCACAATGTGCGCTGTATCCTACAAACCTCCTTCCTTCTATCACAGCGTGGGTCGCATGTCCCCCCCCCCAATATCATGAAAACCCCTTAGTTACACTGGGGGGTTTTCTTTTTATTTTTTTACTTGCCCGGGCACCTACCGGGCCCTGCGACAGCGGAGCCCGGCAGATGCCCTTTCTTCTATCATAGCGTGCGCTGCATCCTGCAACCCCCCCCCCCAAAACCTTGGAAAAACCCTCTAGTGAAAGTGGGGGGTTTGGCAGGGTCATCGCGAGCTCGCAGGGAGGTTTCACTGCAAAACCCATCCTGCGAGCCCATGATGGAGGGCGAAGTTCGACTTCGCCCTCAAAGTCAAAATCCATGTCAAATCCGCTACATACATGAAATGTATGTCAGCCGTGCCCGTTTTCGCTCGCACAAAAAAATGGGCACCATTGTCATTTCGTTTTCGACCATGGACACTGCTATGTTTCCATTTTCGACTATGGACACCGGCGTCGTCTTTTCGTTTTGGGTACATGTAGGGATTATCCATGAAATGTGAATGTGTGTATGCCCTACCCGGCGTTTGGAAGAATAGTTATACCTTACCCGGTGTTCGGAAGAATAAGACCCCCTTGCCCAGCGTTCGGAAAATAAGACTCCCCTACCCACAAACACCGAGGAAAAAAAGCATGTCGACACTGCATGCGATAGAGCCTCGACATGCTGACGTCATAAGTATTTTTCTAACATTCACAAATCCCTCGTTTGAGGGGCTTGTAAATGTTCGGGGGTGGGGAGGGGGGGGGGGTTGCCAGTGGTTTGCATGGGGGGTCCGAGACTCCCCATGCGTTGAAAGGGAACCTGCTGGGCCCCGCTACCGTGGGGCCGAGCAGGAGCCCATGCAAAACTAAAAACCTAAAACCCGAATGCAATTCGGGGTAGGGTTGGACTAAGGTTTGCGTTGACAAAGTGGGGGATTTGCGTGATAATTTTTTTTAAGAGAACGAGCGTTTCCCCTCGGTTTCGAAATTGGCGTTTTCGCTGGATCACGATCGGGCACTGATGTCTTTTCTTTTTTCCGACACGAAAACCCCTTGGTTTGATGTAGGGTTTTATGTTTTGCGCGGGCTCCGCCAGCGCAAAACACAAAAACCCCTAAATGAAACCAGGGGTTTTTTGTGCCGAACAAAAAGAAAACAGCAAGAAATAATTGCTCGATCGCGATTCTCGCGTAGGAGCGAGAATCACGATCGAGCGAGGGGGGTTGACATGGCCCACCTCGCTGTGCTTGATTAGCGGCGCATGCCGCTGGTCGAGCATGGTGAAGCAAGCGGGCAGTCTAGCTTTTTTTAAACCGCCGGGTGGGGTAGTTCCATTTTTTAAGCACGGGGGAGGGCGTCCCTGACTCCTCGCAGATTGGGTAGAAGGGCTATTTGTCGCTTTCGTTTTTGAATATGGACACCATTGATCTATCTAGCAAAACAATGGGTATACAACGCCGTCCTCTTCAAAAAGATTTCAAGAGAGAACATGAGCATACCCGTACTGGGAGGACAGCCCACATGTGAGGCAGTGGGACAGGCAGGACAAATGTTTGTGTCTCACGAGGACTAACGAGCTAGGGTATCACGAAAACCTTGGAGCGGTAGGAAAACTGCTGAAAAACGTGACTACATAGGGAAAAGGGTAACCCAACAACCGGAGCAGCCAAAAGACGACACCGCCTTTAGCCGAACGCCACCTCATAAAAGTGGTGATGTTGGACGACCGCCATAAACGGCCAGCTAAGACGTGAGGCATCCGAGTCCGTCCGATCAGCAAATCGACGTTTGAAAATGGCAAACATGCATGAAGAGCATTAGAAATCCAATCAATGGTTGTTCCATCATTGACAGATTGACGTGCGCAGAAGCAGACTCGACCAAGAATTGAACGTCGACGCAAGATGTGCAAATGAAACAGCAGAAACGTAACTCGAAGACAATTCCTATTCGAGGCCCCCTTCAAAGACAAAAATCGTTCAAGGATGGCAGACACAAAGTCGCCATGTGGGTCACAAAAGTAGACACTTCTACCACTGATCGAACTTCGGGTAAAGAGGTATATACAAAAGGTATCATCAAGCGTATAGCCCACAAAATATACTTTTTACCTTTTCTGAGATAATGAACCTTTTTTTTTCTATTCTCAAGTTGATATAAAAATTTTAGAACAATAAAGCAATATTTATTTCTGGAATATTTCTTGAAAAAAATCCAGAAATGAGTTCATCAAATTCATGTTCAATAATACAATAAAAAACATATGATCTAAAAGTAACACGGTGAATGCAAAATTAACATCATCTTGATGTAAATTATACATATCATATGCATATACATATCTATGCATGCATCTATTTTGTACTTTTTAGATTTAAATTAATTTCTAAAAATATTTTAAAACACTAACATGAATATTTATTTGAATATTTACATGAATATGCATACTTCTATGTATATTTTAAATGTATATTTTTATTCATATGTAAATGATTATCTTCATATGTATGTTTATGAATACACATATGTATATGTATACATATATATATATGTATACATATATGTATACATATACCTATAAATATAAATATATGTATATGTATACGTATTCGTATATGTATATGTATATGTATATGTATATGTATATGTATATGTATATGTATATGTATATGTATATGTATATGTATATGTATATGTATATGTATATGTATATGTATATGTATATGT
>SZWC01013709.1:31244-62292 GCA_023375785.1 Penium margaritaceum | reverse complement strand
TATGTCCCCGTCATCTCTCGTGATTCCCTTGTGATACTCGTTTGTGTGTGGAGTGTTGTCTGCGGGTCATGGGGGAGTGTTGAAGTTCGTTGGCCACTCACAACTCTGTGACCTCTTGTCTCCACACATATTGCACACATCTGTACAGATTGAATGACAATGGCTCTACCTGGGAAAGCTACAGGCGTGTCAGCCATGGCAGGAGGCATGGACGCTCTCGTGCTGCTGCTGCTGCTGCTGGACCAGGGACAACTCTTGACACACATCTTGTCATTGTCTGATCCTCTTTGACTCTCTCGATTCTGAGATGCGGTAGATGCTAGGGCCCGTACATTTCTCACTGTCGTGCCCTGCATCATGTTGTTTGCCTTGAGTGTTTTCTGGGGGAGCTGCCTTTTCCGGGTGTTGATCCTAAGGGGGCCACCGTGACGGGTTCACCCGTGCACTGGTGAGCAGCCGCTGTCTCGGTTTTATGCCGAGCAATCGGGCTCGACCCCCGGGTGGCGGCGTGTGCTCACTTGGGTGTGATGCCCGTGGTGAGCGCACGCTCACCGGGTGCTAACTCTCTCGCTCCCCCCCTCACTCACTTGTCTTGGTTGTACCGGAGTTAATGAAGGCAAGTTTTCCGCATCCATGGCGTCATGTAGCTTATGCACGTGGTTGCTTGTTCTCACACACTCAACCTAGGAAACTTCTAGATAATTACAACAGGTCCATGGCATGAGTACCTGTCGCGGCACACGGCGGGTGTCGTACGCGGGAGTACAAGATCTATTCTAAAACCAGCCCAAAACCATTGTTTTGGCCGTAACTCTGCGCACATATGTCAAAACGCTATGCAGTCTGAACCTAGATATGGAGGATCACAAGCCGGACGCTACGACTAGTCACATGCATGCATGCATCCGGCATCGAACGGTGGACACACAATGCAAAAACATGCAAATCGGGCCCACGACCACTCCACCGATGAACTCCTACGTGCTGCAGAGAAATTGTAGGAGGTCACGGGTAGCGTCCATAGCTTTGGAACGATCGTCAGTCGGCTTCGAGCTTGTAGTCCGCCACCAGATGACGCACCGCTACAACTTGAAATGCTAGGCAGCAGGTTGGGGCAGTAGCGTTGTTGATGTAGCGTGCGGGTTTCCACGCTCGTTGCTTGAGTCTGTTGCCCCCTCAGTCAGTTGCTCTATAGTCTAAGTCTGGAAGCTCTGGGTTTGTTACTTAGAAACGTGTGCGCCAGTGTTAGCGCTAGAAAGCAGCTGAAAACTCAAAGTGACTGATTAGGATTGAAGAATGAGCAACAATGGGAGACCCCTCCAAGTTCTAGCTCCCCCCCACTAGTGTAGAACTTGTTACTCAGCAAACCAGCCAATGAGAAAATAGTCTTAGACCTATTTTCTGGCAAGCAGGGTTTCATCGGTGAGTCGTGCCAAACGCCCGACAGCCCAAAACCCAGGCGTCGTCCATTTTGCCTAAAAACTGGACCATACCATAATACAGACGCTGTGAACGCAGTCGTGCGGTCACAATCAGCTAGAAAAACAGCAAGAAAGAGTTATGGCTGCCGAACCCAGGCAGTGCCTACGACAGTCAACGATGCCAAAAAGTGCCACACAAAAGGGGACATTGACCCTAGGGAGAGCATGACGCTGCAATGCTGGGTGCATGTAGACAGCATCTGCAGTGGCAGTGACCGTCGGCGGCCCGACCCTCAAGGAGGCCTGCAGATGGAGCTGAGCGCGTCGCCGGAGGGAGGAGGCTCCAGCGAACTGTGAGTGGGCCTCAACGTGCGTCATCTCCACCAATCGACACTCTAGTAGCGTCGAGTCTCACCGTCAGTCATCTGCACGCCGATGTAAACAAGCCGGGAGGACACAACAGAGTATAATGAGAGATGCGCAAAAACCAACACTCCCCCATGATTCATAGGCGTAGTGGAAATGTGCGCGCAGAGACACAATCAACAACCAGACTCCCCCAAGGCACGGAGAGATGCAGGCAAAGAAAAAGAGAGTCACTCACGGACGCACGCCAACCGAACTCACAGCCTTCTTGAATGAGTCGCGCTTCAGTGCCTTGGTCAAGAATTCAGCCAGCTGCCGTGCAGTCTCAACCCATACGATGCTGATGTGCCGTCGTGCAACAACGACCGCATGTAGTGATACTCAACGTTATTCTGCTTTGTGCGTGTGTGATGCACGCTGTCATTGTCGGCGATGGCCATGGCACTCTCATTTTCATAATGCAATGTGATGGATGCGACAGACTGACGCAACTCGAACAACAGACGACACAACCACACAACTTTCACACCCGCCTGAGCCAAGGGCCACGTACTCAGCCTTAGCAGTGCTACGTGCAATGCACCCCTGCTTGCCACTACGCCAGGACACAGCTGTGCCGCCAATCAAGCCTGTGCGACTCTTACCATCCGGACTGCCGGCCTAGTCACTATCGGTGTAGCCTACCGCGACAACAGACGGCTGGCGGTGGAACATGAGACCTCGTCAAGGAGTCGAGACGACATAGCGCAGCACTCGTATCGCGGCCTCGAAGTAAAGGTGACGCATCTCCTGAGAAAACTAGGCCAAGAGATTGACGCCAAACGCGATGTCTGGACGCGTCGTAGTCGCCAGGAACATCAGTGACCCGATGACTCGCAGGTACGTGGTCACGTCAACTGGCTCCCCCACAACAGCTGGGTCAGGACTCTTCAGCTTCACCTAGCCATAGGGTGACATGGGTGAAGATGCGCTTGGCACGAGCGGCAGGTCCTCCGCAAAGCGGGTGGACAGAGTATGCACATAGGCAGCCTGGTGGATGTGCAGGACGTCCTGGGAGCGATCATGCTCGAGCTCCATGCGCAGGAAGACTCTAGCAAATCCGAGATCCTTGATCTGGTAGGTGGCATGTAGCAAGTCCTTGACACGCAGGATGGCAGCCGTGTCTAGCGACGCAATGAGGAGATCGTCGACGTAAACCAGAATAGCAGCAAAAGTCTGGCCTCCTGTACTGACAAACAGTGCGGGGATAGCGGTGCTGCGTTGAAGCCCACCGCGAAAGAGCGTGCTACTGATCTCCTGGTTCCAGCACCGAGGGGACTGATTCAGGCCATAGATGGCCTTCCGTACCTGCCAGACTCTCCCACTGCCATCGTCGAAGCCTGAGGGCTGCACCATGTAGAGCTCCTCACCCTCCAGTGAGCCATGGAGAAAAGCGTTGCTCACATCCATCTGATGCAGCTCCCACCCATGTTGGGCGACCAGGCTGAAGAGCGCCCGGCTAGTGGAGAACCGGCCAACTGGGGCAAAGATCTGGTCGTAATCCACCCCAGGAATCTAGGCAAACCCCTTGGCTGTAAGGCGGGCCTTGTACTTGTCCAAGGACCCGTCGGGCTTCCACTTGCACCGAAAGGCCCACTTGGTACCGATGGCCTTCCGTCCTGGGGGAAAGTGCACGAGGTCGTACACGTGGTGCTGTTGGATGGGAGCGAGCTCATCGGCGCATGCAGCGTCCCAGTGTGCGGCCTCAGGAGAGGCTGGTGCCTCGCGCATGGTGGCTAGGTCCTCCGGGCGTGCTGTGCAATGGAATGACAGAGCGTATGCATCTCGAGCCCCAGGTGGGTTGCGCGCGAGTGCAGCCACGACAGCGTGCCGATGCTCATAATGAAGCATGGTATAGCCCAGTGCGGAGCACGGGTGAAGGTCTGCTATGATGGCCAATGTGGTCATGCCGAGAGCCTTGGTGCCAGGATCCCCACTCATGACCGTCAGAGTGGAGGAGATGCGTGGATCCATAGGGGATCGAGGCACCACGGAGCGTGATGCTACGGTCTGCGCGCTCACCGACGGTCTGGGTTGGAGGCTGCCACCTGGGCCACGTCTGTAGCATGGCGGGACAGGTGATGGTACTGAGTCCGACAAGCCAACGGAGGCAGACGGGGGTGCTAGTCCGGACGGGCCAGCGGATGCAACCGGGGCTGCTGGCCCGGAGGGGCTAGCGGGTGCAACTGGGGCTGCCGACCCAGAGGGGCCAGTGCACGCGACTGGTGCTGCTGGCCTGGAGGGGCCAGTGGACGTGACTGGGGCTGCCGGCCTGGAGGGGCCAGTGGACGCAACTGGGGATGCTGGCCCGGAGGGGCCAGTGGATGCGACTGGGGCTGCTGGCCCGGAGGGGTCACTGGACGCGACTGGGGCTAGTGGCCTGGAGGGGCTAGTGGACGCTACTGGGGCTGCCGGCTCGGAGGGGCCAGCAGTTGCAACGGGGGCTGCCGGTTCGGAGGGGCCAGTGGACGCGACTGGGGCTGCCGGCCTGGAGGGACCAGCGGACGCGACTGGGGCTGCCGGCTCAGAGGGATTGAGGGATGTGTCACTCGGAAGCGGCAAGATGGAGGACAGACTCACCACTCCCCCACGCGATGGGATATACACGGACAAGCCAGAGCGAATGAGGTCGCGAGGAAATAGGTCCTCGAAGAAGAGGACATCGCGGGACTCGACGATGCAGTGCCGGGAGGGATCCAAGAATTGCCAAGCCTTGGACTGACGAGACACACCAAGAAAGGTGCATGGACATCCGTAGGGGGCGAGTTTGCCGCCGTGCTGTGGGGCGGGCAGCCACACAATGGCCACGCAGCCCCCCAGACACGAGTCGGGCGGAGGTCAACGCGCTAACCGCACCAATGCTGGAACGACGTGGTCTTGTGAGGAAGGTGTCAGGATGAGATCCGCGTGGTGCGGTCCCGATGTTTGTCTGATCGTCTCTAGTGGTTCACGTCTATTGTTTTGGGCGAATCTGAGACTGAGCGTGAGCTTTCTGGTCGCCTCACGCTATGTGAGCAGGAATTTAGAGACAGTCAGTTTGCGAAGGGAATAACGTCATTTTGCGTTAGTTTTTGAACATAGACATGATCACAACATTTATAGAACTAGTTGTGAGCTCTCCAACGCACCAAACCGTGCGCAATTCGGCCAAGCGTAGCTCAAGTTATGCTTACCGAAGCGCAGGTCTCACCCACCACAGAAGCCTGACGCCGCCACTCGCCGTGGCGCCTTCGTTCACGTGCGAAGCGCCTTTCCCAAGGCGCATATCCCATTGCACATGGTGTGGGGATCTCCTGCACTGTTTCCACACACCCTACCCGTTTTTGGGTCGTGTTTGGTGATGGGATGTGACGAGGTTCGAAACCTGTCCGCGGACCTGCAGTGAGAATTTTGACTAAGTCCCCGAGTAACAAAACGTACTACTGAGTTTCGGACGCCGAGCCAAGATTTTGGCGAAGTCCAGTATCAACCTGCACTACTCGATCCGGTGGATGATCCACCTGATCAGGCGGATCATCCACCGGACGCCTCGGCAGGCCTATCGGAGCATTTTCTCCACATGGTATTTTTGTTACTCGGTCCGGTCGATTATCGACCGGATTTCGAGTCGCAGCCGGCTCCCAGAGCCGCTGCGCATACCCCAACTTTGGAAAGCCATATCTCCCTCGATACTTGTCCGATTCCGGCAAAACAACTTCCACCGGATTCAGCAACTCGTCAAATTTCAGGGGCAATCCTCCATTTTAGGATCCGAGTAAATTTCAAGTCGCCAGATCCGCCGGAGCGGAGTTTCTATTTTCTGGCGGCACGTCAGCGCCTCCCGGCGCCGCACTTGGGCATGCGGAGGGGCAATTTTTCAACAGAAGGGGACCGTGAAAAGTCCGGTTCCAGAACGAGGTTATGTAGGCCATGGATTCAAAATAGAAGCCATCGGAGAGACTTGACTCGGCCCGCATGGTACGGACGGCATTGACCATGGTACGGTTCTACCGTTCGGAGACACCATTCTGGGCAGGCGTGTAGGGCGCAGACGTCTCATGGTGGATCCCGCGGGAGGCGAGAAAGTTTGTGGTCTCCTCCATGTACTCACCACCATGATCGGAGCGAAAGCGGCGAAGAGAGCGGTCACACTCGCACTCCCCAAGGACAAGCTAGTCCTGGATGGCTCGGGCGACATCGCTCTTCTGTCGACGGCAGAAGACCCAGCGGTAGCGAGAATAGTCGTGAGTGTGAAGACATAGCGGCCATGCTTGCCGACGGACTCGGTGGGGAGAGGGCCCATGACATCCAAATGGATGAGGTCGAGAGGGACGGATGCGCGGGAGGAAGACAAAGGGTACGTGGATCGGTGCATCTTGCCCTGAGCGTAATCAATGCACTCGGTAGGGCACGGGATAGGCAAAGTCAATGGGTCAAGGCCCTTGGCCGGTTGGGTATGGAGCATGCTATCCACGGTGGCAGAGTGGACGTGGCAAAGGCGGTGGTGCAAGAGCCGGGTGTGCTGAGGAGAGAGCGTGCTGGTGACAAACACATGACCTGTGGCGGCCGACGGCGAGGGGACGGAAGGAGAAGAGAGACGAGGTTCATGCCACAGGTTCCCACGTGCGGTGGCATTCAGTACGACAAGACCAACGGACGCAACGACATTGTGCCAACACCACGCGAGTGCACAACGTCCATGCTCATGTGGTCAAGGGCAATGACGGACACGAGGCTGAGCTCAAGATTTGGGACGAAGAGGATATCGGTCAGAAAGACGTCAGTGGCAGGATGATGGAAACGAACAACGCCAACACCACGGACAGGCAACACCTGTCCGGAGCCCGTCCAGACACCGGAGACATCGCCTACAGGACCGAGCATACTAAAGGCCTCACAAGAGGCCTTCATGTGATACGTGGCCCTTGAGTCAATGATCTAGGTCTCAGCAGGGTCCTGGACCGGGGTCGCAAGATTGCTAACGGTCACATGGCAGCAAGCAAGGGACGCGGACGCGGTCGAAGGAGGCACGAACCGAGATTGCCAATCGTCAAGCCATGCAACGTCGTCATGGAAAGGGGTAGAGGAGACCATGGGAGACGACGAGACTGACGAGGAAACGGGACAAGACCGCAGCTCAGTCTCAGTCATGCAGGGCTGGGCAAGAGAGCAGGAGGTAATGTAACTCGCACTTCCCTGGGGAGGAGGGCGAGGTAGGCCGAGCTGGAGCGCGATGAACTGCTCCATCTGACACTCACGGGAGGACGGCCCGGGAGTGTAGACTGAGTGCGGAGTGACGACACCGGAGCTCGGGTAGGAGGAGGACTATGCTGGTGAAGGAAACGGAGGCGCTGACGGCTGCGGATGGTGTGGCTGCGGTGCTGGTGTCGGCTGGATTGGTGAAGCTGCCGGAGTGGTGGAGCTGCTGGACAAGGCGGAGGCGTCAGAGCCGGCGATAGCTACGACGGCAGAGGCGAGACGGCGCTCCCGCTGGCGACGCATGGCGACCATGACGCGCGCCTCGTCCGTCGGTAGACGGCACATGTACCACCCGTGCCCGGGCTGGCCACAGTTGTGGCAGACCGAGCCGCCACCGTTGGACCCGGTCGACGGTTGCTGCTACTGCTGCTGCTGACCCTTGCCTTTCTTGTTCCGACGCTTCTTCTTCCTTGACGACGATGAGGTAGATACGGCGGGGGAGGCGACGGCCATGGAGGCGACGGCAGGGGAGGCGAGAGCCTCCGTACGCTAGAGTCGAACTCCAGACAAGCTTCCTCAATCCGGAGGAAGAGCTCGTATGTCTAGGGCATGAGGGTGCCCTTGGCCACCATGGTGGAGAGGACGTCCTGGGAGAAGTGCACGAAGATGTCCGCGTACGCATCGGTGGCACCGCACTTGATGGTGAGGATTGCGGCCAGAGGGGTTGAGGCAAAGGTGCCGAGGCGAAAAAAGATGTCCTCCGCCCGCTGCTAGTAGGCGGTGACCATCTCGGTCTCCCCCATGTGCAAGGATTTGAACTCCCGTAGCAGACGGCTGGTCTCAACCTCGCTAGACAGGCGATGGGGACGAGTGACGACGTGCCACGCGATTGTAGGGTCTGGGGTGGCGCCAGCGATGAAGTCGGTGAGGAAGGGCTATAGGGCAAGGCAGGAAGCCAGAAGGACGACAGGGACTAGAGCACGTACTGCACTACCAGCATCATACAACTGATTGGCCAGGGTGGGGTCATACGGGAGGGTGTAGTATGTCCACATGCCCTCACCCTGCGCCCAGCTCCAGGACTGATTGCCGGCCTGAAGCCGCGGTGGCGGCATCTCAAAGTCCTTCTGCCTGCCGTTGGCGCTTAGAGTGGGGCCAAGGACGGAGGGCACCGTCTGCTACTGGCGCTGAGTCTGCTACTGCGCCAGGTAGTGCGTGCCAACAGACACAGCTGGGTGGCGTGCCCTAGAGGGATGAATGGTGGCGGCGCACTTGTGGCAGTCTAGGAGGCCAATGGTTGCAGCGCTCCAAGCTGCTGCATCAAGGCGACAAGCTATTGCTGAAGAGCAGCCAGGGGGTCAGGGTTGCCGCCAACGACGCCACAAGGCTGCTGCTTTTGCTGCTTCTGCTACTGCTGTTACTGCTGCTGCTACTGCTACTGCTGTTGCTGTTGTTGCTGCTATTGCTGTTGCTGCTGCTGTTGATGCTACTGCTGTTGCTTTGTTGTTGCAGCTACTGCTCCTGCTATTGCAGCCGCTGCAAGAAAGGGGGACTAGGGGTCTCCCCAATAGAGGAGGACCTCTCTCCACTAGGGCTGCCAGCCATGGTTTGGTGCCCCTTGATTTCTTTTTGTTGCTGATGTCAGGAGTGACGTCAGCTTAGGGTGGTTGACGTCAGCAGCCGCCGCCGCGTTATCTGCAAGGCTACTGTTGTAGATGACTCCTTGCCCACCCTTTGGTCTTCTTCCCCCTCCCTCCTTTTCTTATGTGTTGATGATGTCAGCAGTGACGTCAGTAGTGACGTTAGCAGTAGGATGCTGACATCAGTAGTGGCGGTTGTTGGGACCGCCGCTGTAGTAGCTGCTGCTGCTCCTGGTGCTACTACTGGAGCTGCTGCTGCTGATGCTGCTGATGCTGCTCCTGCTAATGCTGCTACTGCTGCTGCTGTTGCTTTTGCAGGCTACTGCGGCTGTTGTGGCTGCTGCGGCATCTATGGCAGCTTCTGTAGCCGCGGTAGAGGAGCTAGTAGGGTGGGGGATTTTTTTTTCCTTTTTTTTTTCTTTTCGTATGTCAGAGCGAGCTCTGTTGCTCGCTATGGGCAGCGGGTAGTGAGTCCGCTGTTTGCTCCAAGCAGCGAGCTTGCTACTAATAGCCCGTCCCTCGCGGCAAGCTGCGGGCTCGAGTAGCAGCAGCCGTTGCTGGCTACTACCGGCAGCTGCTCACTGTTGTTGCTGCTGCTGCTACACCTGGCTGCTACTGTGACTTGTTGCAGCCTGCTGCTGTTGTTGCTTAGTGCTGTAGCTGCATCTCGCTGTCGCTGTTGCTCTTTGCTGCTGCTGCTGCTTGCTGCCGTTGCTGCTGCTGCTGTGGGCTGTTGCTGTTGGCTGCTGCTGCTGGCGTCCACTGCTGCTTGCTGCTACGGGCTGCTACTGCTACGGGCTGCTACTGCTACGGGCTACTGCGAGCTGCTGTTGCTGCCCGCTACTGCTGCTGCACGCAGCTACTACTGGCTGCTGCTGGCTGCTGCTGCTACTGCTTGCTGCCATTGCCTGCTGCTGCTATTGCTTGCTGGTGCCAGTCACTGCACCTGGGTGACATTATAGCGTGCGTCGTCGCGCGCAGGTGTTGGACGCAGCCTACCGCTCACCTCCTCGCGTCACGCGTGGGTGTCAATGCTGCCGAAAACATTTCGGCAGCATTTCCCCTGGCCTAGTGGCCGTGGGGAAACATCTGACGCCTCCATCAGGCGAGTCAATGCTGCTGGAAAAAATCCGGCACCATTTCCTCTACACTGGCGCGTATGAGGGTCTGCCGGCGTTCTCTGGCTCCTGTACGCCAGTCTTTTGCTGCTACTGCTACGCTCTAATTGTGATACCAAGCTAGAAATGCTAGGCAGCAGGTTGGGGCAGCAGCGTTGTTGATACAGCGTGCGGGCTTCCATGCTCATTGCTTAAGTCTACTGGCCCCTCAGTCTGCTGCTCTAGAGTCTAAGTCAGGAAGCTCCGGGTTTGTTACTCAGAAACACGCGCGCCAGTGTTAGCGCCAGAAAGCAGCTGAAAACTAAAAGTGACTGATTGGGAATGAAGAATGAGCAACAATGGGAGACCCCTCCAAGTTCTAGCTCCCCCCCACTAGTGTAGAACTTGTTACTCAGCTAACCAGGCAATCAGAAAATAGTCGTACACCTATTTTCTCGCAGGCAGGGTCTTCTCGGTGAGCCCTCCCAGACGCCGGACAGCCCAAAATCCGGACGTCGTCCGTTTTTCTTGAAAACTGGACCATACCATTATACCAACGCTGCAAACGCACTCCTGCGGTCAGAATCAGCTACAAAAATAGCAGCAAAGAGTTACGGCTGCCCAAGCCCAGGCAGTGCCTACGACAGTCAATGATGCCAAATAGTGCCACAGAGCAGGGGACATTGACCCTAGGCAGAGCATGACACTACAGACGCAAAGGCACCGCCAGAAGCAGCGCTAGATGCATGTAGTCAGCATCTGTAGTGGCAATGACTGCCGGCAACCCGACCGCCGAGGAGGCCTGCCGGTGGAGCTGAGCGCGTCGCTGGAGGGAAGAGGCTCCAGCGAACTGTGCGTGGGCCTCAGCGTGCGTTGGCTCCACCGAATGTTACACCAATAGTGTCAAGTCTCGCCGTCAGTCATCTGCCCGCGGATGTACACAAGTCGGGAGGACACAACAGAGTACAATGAGAGATGCGCGAAAACCAACAAGTACCACCACGGTCCGCATTAGGGATCTACACGAGTATGGACACGGCTGAGTGGTCACAATAAACTGTAGAGGTCGACAGGAACGTCACAAATCACAAGACTCCCTCATGACCCGATGGTACGCATGTCCATACACGTGCAACAGTGAGACGATTACAACGACGAGTGCAATGAGAGATGTGACACAGAGACAGACACACCCCACACTCAACCACTCTTAGGCAAGGGGCGAAGCCCAACAGAACAAATGGCCACCAGGAGCTTTCCGCGTGCTAGTGCCTTCGTCAAGAAGTCAGCACGCTGCATGTCAATGCCAATTCAACTTACGGAGATCATTTGTCGCACCACCAGATCACACACAAAGTGATGCTCAACCACAATGTGCTTCGTGCGAGCATGAAAGACACCAGAGTTCTTTTCAATAGCAAGAGCACTCTGGTTGTCGCAACAAAGCACAGTGGCAGGTACTGACTGCCCCAACTTAAGGAACAGGCGTTACAGCCATACTGCCTTAGTAACCCCTGCACCCATAGCAACATACTTTGCCTCCGATGAGCTATGTGCAATTCATCCGTGCTTCTCGCTGTGCCAGGAAATAGCGTTACCACCAAGCAGGAACACGTAACCGGTGCGACTGCGTCCATCTGGGCTCCAAGACCAGTCACAGTCAGTGTAGCCGTCAAGGACCATTGAACATTGCCGGCAAAAGCAGAGTCCGAGGTACGGTGTTGAGACCACGTACTTCACCACTCGCACAGCCGCGTGAAGGGCTCTAGCACGTGGAACCTACAAAAACTGGGCAAGGAGGTTGAAGGAAAAGGCGATATCAGGACGTGTGGTAGTGGCGAGGTACATCAAAGATCCGATGAGACGGAGGTACAAGGTAATATCCACTGTCTCCCCCAGCTGAGTGGGATCATCCACCTTCAGGGCATCCTGCCCGTCAGGCGTAAGAGGTGTTAAAGTCATGGGCAGTGCGCCGAGGAGGTCGCTGAAGCGGTCCCCCACAACACATGCGTATCGGGCCTAATGCAGTAGTAGAGTACGACGTCTGCGGTCTCACACGATTTCCATGCCAAAAAGTACCAATGTAGGACCAAGGTCCTTCATCCTACAGGCAGTCTGGAAAATAGCCTTGGCCTCCTTCACGACCTCCAATGAAGGAGACGCGATTAGAAGGTTGTCGACATAGACCAGGATGGCGGTGAAGCGCTCAGGCGTCCGTTGGATGAAGAGAGAGGGATCTGTCGCGCTCTGTACAGATCCCGCACGATTCAGGGTGCAAGTGATCTCTTGGTTCCAACACCGAGGAGACTGCGTGAGGCCGTACAAGGACTTACGCAAGCGCCAGACCTTGTCACCATCCTCAAAGTCAGGTAGCTGAGCCACGTGAATCTCCTCATCGAGAGAGCCATGGAGGAATGCATTGTTCACATCCATGTGGTACAGTTCCCAATCATGCTGAGCCACTACACAAAATAGAGCTCGAGCTGAGGTCATGCCGCCGACAGGGGAAAATGTGTCAGTGTAATCGATGCCCTCAATGTGAGAGTACCCCTTGATGGTCAAGCGAGCCTTGTGGCGTTCCAGTGAGCCATCCGGCTTCACTTTCTTGTGAAAGACTCACTTGACCTGAATACCCTTCCTCCCAGGTGGAAGGTCGACTAGCTCGTAAACTCCATGCTCTTGAATGGCGCAAAGCTCATCCTCGCAGGCAGTACACCAAGCGTCAGCATCCTGTGATGAGAGAGCTTCCCTCAATATGCCCGGGTCAGGCACCATAGAGGGAGAGCTCTGCGTGGTAAGAGCGCACGCCTTAGTGCTAGGTCTGATGACCATAAAATCGACTGCTGCATCACAAGCGATATGAAATCGGTGAGAGACGAGATCGTGCCCTACGGGACACACTGGATGTACCTCTGTGTGCTCAGTGTGGACACTCAGGCCTAGGGCCATTGTGCTAGGATCACCACTCGCGATGCTGCGAGTGGAGTGCATGGGTGCTGGACCAGATACTCGCTGAGCTCTGGAGTCCAATGGTCCAAAATGACCACCAGGCTTACGGGAGTAACTTGGGCTTGAGGGGCACACCTCAACCTCAAGAACAGGTACAATCGCAGCAAGGGAGAGCTGAGGCAAGGGAGTTGGTGATGTCGTGAGAGGAGATGCGTGTGTGGGAGACATAGGACTCGGAGTGACAGTAGGAGCAAGTGAGGCAGGACCACTGACAGAGCCAGGAATGCCTGCGGACACAGGTACTATCACAGGGTTTATGCACAGGTACAGGATCATGGGTACCTGTGGGGTGCGAGGGAACAAGGGTAGAAGTCGACGGTATTGGAGAGGTTTCTGGGCCGACAACAATGATCAATGGATCATCAAGATCCGGAGACAACGAAGTAAAGGGGGCTCAAATGGACACATCAGCCTGGCGAGAGGTACTCGCAGGCGCAGACTCCCCCATCCGTCGAGAAACCTCACACGTAGGAATGTTTGTGAAGGACAGTAACGTAATCGATGTCAAATCACGGTAGGTGAGGGAGTCAAAGAAGAGCGCGTCGCGGGACTCAATAATGCGACGACGAGCACGGTCCGAAAAGCACCAGGCCTTCGACCACGGGGAGATGCCTACGAAGGCACACAAGCGACCCCGCGGTGAAACCTTGGACCCCTGCTATTCCTCGGTGTACCACACAGAAGCCAAGGATCCCGAGACATGAGCGAGGTGCAGGTCAACACGGTGGCCAAACCAGAGCTCATACGGTGTGACGTGGTCCGGAAGGGGGGACCGTACAGGGGTCGGTTCCAGACCCAAGTCATGTAGGTGAATCCTTCAAAAGCAAAGGACTCCGGGAGACTGCAATCACACCGCATAGTGCGAACCGCATCCTCCATGGTGCGGTTCCAGTGCTGAGAAACACCGTTCTGCTGAGGAGTAGCAGGAGCGGAGACCTAATGAAAAATCCCGTGCTTGGCGAAGAAGCTATCCATCTCGCCAAGAAACTCGCCACCGCGACTTGAGCGGAAGGTATGCAGCGTGTGGGGGGACTTACGCTCAGCCGCCACTAGCCAGAGGCGAACCGCGAGAGTGACGTCACTCTTTTGGTGCAGGCTATAGACCCACCGCATCCGGGTGAAGTTATCAGTCAAGGTGAGGACGTATCGACCCCGATCGGACAGAGACTCGACAGGAAAAGGACTAAAGAGGTCCGAATGGACGAGCTCGAGAGGGCGAAGTGTGCGACAACGGGCGTCAGGGTAGGTGGAACGATGCATCTTACCCTGAGCGCAGAAGAGACAGTTGGTCTTGGGCGGCTTCTTGAAAGAAGTCGCGTCAAGATCGAGGGCGTGCTGTGTCCGAATGAGCTTCGACACAGTGTCCGAGCCTACATGACACAGACGATGATAAAGCAATCGCTGGTGCTCAGGAGACGAAACGCCAGTGAAAAAAACACAAGCTGAAGCGGGGGGGGAGCAAGGAGCGGAAGTCCGAGAGAAACGATATAGGTCATCCACAAGAGAGGCACGAAGAACAATGCTACGAGTGTCAACGGCAGTCATAGTCGCAGATTCTGTAGTGTGTTCCACAAAGAGTCCCATCAGTGTGCAGGCACGAACAGAAAGCAAACTGAGCTCAAGGTCAAGCACAAACAACACCTTGGAAAGATACAAGGGACCAGATGGAACATCAAAATACACGACCCCAACACCTTGGATTGGTAAGCACTGACTAGAGCCTATACAAATGGAATGAACAAACGCAACAAGGACAGGAGCAATGAAGTCACTACGACGACAGGTCATCTGATGAGTGGCACCGGAATCGATGGTCCAAGTGCCACCGGAATCACGATTGGAGGACGTCACTGTACAACGGGCAATGGAACACTCGGCCTCAAACAGACGCTGGGTAGTAGGTGGGGAGGAACGACGAAGAGCACAAAGGTGAGGCTCAAAAATCCAAACGGTACTATGAGGCCCATCGTCATCACATGCCGACTGTGCCCCCCCACACGAGTCATCCCAACCCACAAGAACAGGCGGACAGATAGTGTGTGAACCACCCGGCTGTGACAACACACTCGCACCTCCCTGAAAGCGAAGCGCCAGAAGGTGTCGGAGCTCAGCGATGGTACTGTCACATGGATCCGGGTCGCCGCTTCTCGCCGGTAGTGAAGCAGGAACTGCTGCGGTCGTGGTTGCCGTGCGCCCCGAAGAAGTGCTCCTCGACGTAGAGCGTACTGTGTGCGCAGCCTGAAGCTCGCAAGTAATCCGTTTCAGTTGAGCGGCTACTTGCACTCGGTGTAGCGATGAGCACCTCCACAACAGAGCATCCACTGCTACTACCAGATGACGGTTGCTACAGTGACTGCTGCTAGCCCGAGCCACGTCTCCGTCGCCCCTTCTTCCCACGAGCTGCTGCCTCGACACCTTGTGTCTGAGTCGGTGTAATCGGAGTAGAAGGGGAAGAGGAGGAAGTGGCAGAGGATGGAGAAGGAGACTGCAGGAGGGGCATCAATGGTGATGCGACGACTGTTGCAGCAAGGGAAGTCTCCTGATGAGCCATGGCTGCCTCACAGGCAGAATTCACCTGGAGGAAGAGCTGGTGAGCCCACGAAAGAAGCTGCAGTGAGGCCAAAATAGGCTCGAGCACGTCGTTGCTGTACCGCGTGAAGATGTCTGTGTGCTCAAGGCAAACTCCGTGCATGATTCTGCAAAGCGTCCACAGTTGTGTACCTCCGGAGGTCCCAAGGCATGTCTAGATGCGCATGGCACGTCGCCGGGAATCGGCTGCAGGCTCGACAGGCCCCTGACGAAGGGAATGAAAGGCACGAATGTGAGCGGCGTGGGTGGCGTGCGTCTCTGCAGCAAGCAGGGACAATGCCAGGTCCCAGCCTCTTCGTGGATCAACGCTTGTGCTTGTGCCGCCCTCCCCAAGGAACGAGCGGAAGTCGACGAAGGTCTCGCACGGCATGGTGAAAAGAAGTCCCCGCATCATCCTAGCCGCTGTCAGCACCTGTGCTTGGTCCATAGTCTGATACGGACTGTGGTAGTAGGGCCACACTCCCTCTGAAGTAGCCCAAACCTGGAAAAGGATCTCCCAACAGTCAAAGCTGTCCTCACTGATATAATGTGGGGGCGGTGTCTCGAAGTCCTTGGGTTGCCGCTCTATAGGGAGAGCAACCACAGGCTGTGAAGGACGAGGGATGGGGAAGACACCGGGAAGAGGGAAGTTGCTAGGGTGGAGATCAGGCAACGATCAAATCTCGGGAAACCGCGATGTGTGTGGGGGTCGAGAGCTCGTCTGGAGCTGGCGGAGACGCTCCTGAAGTACACGAATCTCACGCTCAGGGGAGTCGCCCTCCATGCCTGGCATATCTGGATCCTCATCCCAAGGATCAAGAGGTGGCGGGTCACATCCAGCTCCTGTCTCTTGTGCTGGATATGACTGCTGTGTAGATGGTGCGACACCGGCAACTCTCTCAGAGGTCTGCCGTGGGGCCGTGGACTGACCCAGAAGAAGCTCAGTGAGCGTACAGATGGCGTCAATCGGCTCCTGCTGTAGATGATGCATCTCAGCCTGCTGGCTGCGTAAGTCCTCAATAGCCTGCGAGCGTGGGCTCATGACCCCTTAGGAGGAAGAAGAGGGATCTAGTATCCTCTTTCCCTTCTCACCGGACAGAGCCATGTCACCATTCATTATGGGCAGAGGGCTCAACTTGGTCCAATTGCACAAATGTCAACGTTTCTGGAGGAGTTGAAACGCTGGAAACTTCTGACTCTCCGACCAATTTGACAGAGTAAAAGTGCTGAATTCAACAGGTTGTTGCTGATGTCAACATGACCTGATGATGTCAGCAACAAAAAAATCTCACGTCAGCTCCCCTCCTTTCCCCCTTTTTTTGGTTGTTCTCCCACTGTGCAAGGGGCAGCTTCTCCGCAACGGTCGTGCAGAAGTTGCGCGGAAGCTCCGCAGTAGCTTCCGCTCAACTACTCCTACTGCTGCGCTGGCACAAGCAACAGCAGCCACGCGACTGCTTGCGCAGCCGTGGTAGCAGCTTCATACTGCTCCTGTGCTACAACGCGGCTACGTGCTGCTGCTACAATCACTGCGGGTAGCGGCTGCTACGTGCTGCTACTGCCGTGCTCTGCTGTTGCGTTGTTGCTCTACTGCGCTGCTGCTGCTGCTACTGCTGCTGCTACTATTACTACTACTGCTACTGCTGTGTGCTGCTGCTACTACTGCTCAATGCAGCTGCTGCTGCACGCTACTGCTTCCCTCAGTCGCTGCCACCGCTAAGCAGCGTTGTTGCGCGTTACTCCTGCAGCTATTGCTGCTGCTCGCTTCTGCTGCTACTATGGCGGGCTACTGCTGTTGCTGCCACCCAAAGCCTGCTGCGGCTGTGGCCTGCTGCCGCTGCTGCTGGTGCCAATGCCAGCAGCTGCTAGCGGCTGCCACCTGATGCAGGTGTCACGTGCTGCTGCTCGCGGCGGCTGCTGATACACTCTCACGTGGGTGACGTCGCCGGCAGTCAGTGTCTTTGGCAGGTCCCTGTGGATAGGCAACAGCGGTGAGGCTCACTACTGCTGCTCCGTTGCGTCTCTGCTGCGTAGCTCGAAGAGAGGTGTCTCACCACTCTGATACTATGAGAAGATGCGTGGAAGCTTCCTAGCGACACAGCCGCCGACTAGGCGTCAGTGCCTGGTCAGACGGTGACAAGAGTCAGAGGTCGTGCACACAACGACAAGGGTCTGACTAGGATACACAAGGCAAAGTATCAGAATGCTTCACTAGCATTTGCAAAGAGAAATGAAAAATGACATGTCCATGGCATAAGTACCTGGCGTGGCGCACGACGGGTGTCGCACGCGGCAGTGCAAGATCTATCCTAAAACCGGCCCAAAACCATTGTTTTGGCCGTAACTCTGCGCAACCATGTCAAAACACAACGTTGTTTGTACCTAGATGTGCAGGATCACAAGCCGGACACTACGACTGGTCACATACATACATTCCGCATCAAACGGTTGACATACAATGCAAAAACAAGCAAATCGGGCCCACGGCCAGTCCACCAATAAACTCTTCTGTGCTATAGAAAAACTGCAGGAGGTCTCGGGTAGCGTCCCGTATTCTGGAACGGTCGTCGGTCAGCTCTGAGCCGGTAGTCCGCCACCAGATGACGCACCGGTAACACTAGGATCCGCATTAGGGATCTGAACGAGTATGGACACGGCCGAGTGGACGAAGTAAACTGTACAGGTCGACAGGAGCGTCACAAAGCACAACAGTCTTGCTACCATGGCATGGGTCTGTTCAATAGAAGACATTCATTACACGCACTAGCTCTCACACTTCCTTTTACACTTGTGCCGATGGACATTGTAATAGCAGCACATGGGAGAAATAGAAGAGTCTGCATAGGGCAAGATAGTGTTGGTGTGTCAATTCCGTACACACGATGACCTCAGGGCTCGCTTATCACCACATGCAGGTGACTGACTCTACGTTGCCTGATGAGACCCTCTCCACCAGCATGAGAAATCTCCCTGTCGGAAGGCCAAGAAGCACATTTTGATGCATAAGTGGAGGACAGGAGCAGCCAGCAGGATTTCTTTATAAAAGTGGATTGCGGCTTGTGGCCTTGTGCTTTCTCGAGCGGTGCTTGTTTGGTTCTACTCAGCTAGCCCAGGTTCTACTCCCTAGACTATATTCTCTGACATTTGGGACATTGGGATGTTATTGCTCGAGGGTTGGGCTCGAGTGTACGGAGTGAGCAATTCCTGTTGAATACTTGCCCCTCTGCATGCCCAAGTGCGGCGCCAGGAGGCGCCGACGAGCCGCCAGAGAGAGGAAAAGCTTCGTCGACGAATCTGGCGACTCGAGGATTGCTCAGATCCTAAAATGGAGGATTACCCCTGAAAGTTGACAAGTTGCTGAATCCGATGGAAGTTGTTTCACCGGAATCGGACTAGTAACAAGGGAGATATGGGCTTCCAAAATTGGGGTGTGCGCGGCGGTTCTGGGAGTCGCCCGCTGTTCGACTTCCGGTGAATAATTGACCGGAACGAGTAACAAAATGCCATTTGGGGATTTTGCCCCGGAAGATCTGCCGAGGCGTCCGGTGGATGATCCGCCGGATTTCAGGAGTGCAGTTTGTTACTGAGGGACTTAGCCAAAATCCTGGCTCGGAGTCCGGAACTCAATAGTACAGTCGAAATTCCAAGTGCAGGTCCGCGAACAGGTTTCGACCCACATCCATCCCCATCACCAAAATCGATGATTAACTCATCAAAACAGACCCCAAAGGCGCAAGGGGCGCCGCCACTATGCATAGGGGACATCTGCGCCTCCGGAATGGCGTTTTGATGGGTCCTTGATGTGTGAAGGCGCCTTGGCGGGAGACGTGGTGCGCGCCGCCGAGTGAGCGGCTGGTTTGGGGTGCTACGCTTTGACCAATGTAGCGGGAGCTACGGTTATCCAAATCGCGCATGGTTTAGTGCGTTGGAGAGTTCATGACTATCCCTACAAATGTTTAGGTCATGTCTATGTTCAAAAACTAATGGAAAATCGTGTGATCCCCTTCGCAAAAGTGACTGTCTCACAAATGCCTTCAACTCCCAGAAACATAGCGTGAGGCGACCAGAAAGCTCACGCTTAGACTCAGAACCACCCGCACAAAAACATAGCCGTGAACACACAGTAGACCCGTCGGGCCACATTGGAACTGCCTCCACCCCGGGGCCATTTTTTGACAGAGGGTTATGGGCCCACAACCCTGACCGGTCTTCACATCGCTAACGACTTTCGCGGCGGACGGGACTGTCGTCAGGGACGACATCGCCGTCAAGCTCTGAGGTCCCGGATTTGAAGACTGCGCAAATGGCGCAGAAAGAGACGCAGCCCATCCAGAAGTATGCAGGTGGCCCTGGCTACGGGCTATGGAGGTGGCACTTCGAGCTGCACCTCGCGCATAAGGGGCTGCTGGAGGTCATGAAGGGAACGGAAGTCCTCGACGAAGCGACGGCGACGGAAGCGCAGAAGGAGGCCTTCGCAAAGAAGAACATGGAGGCACTCATGATGCTGGTGTCCGGGACGGCCGAGTCGCAGTGGGGCTACTTCCAGGGCTGCAAGCTGGCTGCCGAATCTTGGCAAAAACTCTGTGCCATCCATCAATCCAAGTCGTTGGCGAACAAAATCTTCGCAATGAAGCGACTCTTGACAGTGAGAATCGAGGAGGGAGATGATGTCATCACCGCCATGCAACAGATCGAGTCGCTTGCCTCATAGTGCAACAACGTGGGGTGGAAGATCGACACGCAGTTGCAGGCGATGGCCCTCGTCATGGCCCTTCCTGACAGTTGGAGCCCTCTCATTACGGTCTTTGGAGGATGGGCAGAGGACAAGCTCACCTATGGCGCGGTCACAGAGTACATCCACAACGAGGCGCAGCGACGGAGCTGCGGGGAGTCATCGTCGTCCTCATCGGCCCTCGTCACCAAAACGCGTGGTGGCTGAAGCGGGGCCAAGGGAGGTGGCGGACATGGCGGCGGCAAGAAGGGCGCCAAGAAGGATGCGTGTCGTAACTACGGCAAAGAGGGCCACTGGGCCCGTGAGTGCACCGAGGAGGCAAAGGCCGGCGGCAAGGACGCCAAAGGCAAGAAGGCGCTCCTCAATGGCACTCAAAACCACTACCTCAAGAAGGCCAACCGGCGATGCCTTGACTCCGGAGCGGAGGAGCATACCCAGGTGGAGAAGGTCAGGTTCATCAACTACACCAAGTCCAGCAAATCCATGGTGGTTGCGAACGACAAGGTCAAGCCGGCGGCTGGCCAAGGAGATGTGGACGTGGAGGTGGTGGTTGGTGGAAAGCGGGTGCAGCACGTCATCAAGGACGTGCAGCACGTACCCGGCTTGGCTGACATTCTAAGTGTCAGCCGCCTGATTGACAAGGGGTACGAGGTACACTTTAGGAGAAGAGGTGCAGTCGTGCGGAAGGACGGTGGCGGTGAGCCCGTGCTGGAGGCTAAGCGCGAGGGAGGCCTCTACATCGTGGAGACCAAGGTGATCCCCGCGGCGACAGATTCAGCAGACTTGCAGGAACGCACCATGAACCTGGCCAAAGGAGGGGGAGCTGATCTGGAGCTCTGGCACTGACGACTGGGGCATTCCTCACCTGCAGTCGTGAAGGAGATGGCAAAGCGCGAGCTGGTACGCGGCCTCGTCATCGACGGTGCGGAAGAGACGACAGATGCAGCAGTGCACAAAAAGTGCGAGCCTTGCATTTTGGGCAAGGCGCGGCGCAAACCGTTCAACGAGAATGTGAATCGCGCCTCGGACCTGCTGGAGGTCGTGCACAGCGACGTGTGCGGACCATTCAAGACGGCGTCAAAGAGCGGCGCGCGTTACTTCGTCACCTTCATTGATGACTACAGCAGAAAACTCTTTGTGTACTTCATGAAGCGGAAAGGCGAGGTCCTGGACCGGCTGAAGGAGTATGTCGCCGCGGTGGAGAGGCANGGCAAGGCGCGGCGCAAACCGTTCAACGAGAACGTGAATCGCGCCTCGGACCTGCTGGAGGTCGTGCACAGCGACGTGTGCGGACCATTCAAGACGGCGTCAAAGAGCGGCGCGCGTTACTTCGTCACCTTCATTGATGACTACAGCAGAAAACTCTTTGTGTACTTCATGAAGCGGAAAGGCGAGGTCCTGGACCGACTGAAGGAGTATGTCGCCGCGGTGGAGAGGCAGACTGACCGGAAGGTCAGAGCGCTACGCAGTGACAACGGCGGAGAGTACGTGGGCTATAGCGGGTGGATGAAGCAACAGGGCATAAAGTGGCAACAAACTACGCCGTATTCACCTCAATCAAATGGCGTGGCGGAGCGGGCAAACCATACGCTGCTGAACATGGTACGGACCATGTTAGTGGATGCGGAATTGTCGCGAAGCTTCTGGGCGGAAGCTGTGCGTACGGCGAGCTACACCATCAGCCTCACTCCTACAGCGGTGCTGAAGGGGAGGAATGGCTGGAAGACGCCGCAGGAGGTTTGGAGCAGGCGCAAGCCAAGTGTGGCACACCTGAAAGTGTTCGGGTGCAAGGCGCACGCGGTGGTGCAGGCTGCGCAGAGGCGTGACAGCAAGCTGCAGCCGCGGGAAAAGTCGTATCTCTTCCTTGGCTATGAGAGCGCGCATAAGACGTACCGGCTCTATGACATGCACAAGGAGGAGGTAATCTGTAGCCGAGACTTTGAGTTCGACGAGCAGCAGAGTTACATCAGCAGCAACGACGCGGGTGTGGTGGACTCCCCAAAGACGGGGGAGTGGTTCCACCTCCTTGACTACGCGAAGGAGCCGGCGGACGCCGAAGTTGAGGATGCGGCATCAGAGCGCGAAGGTGCACCAGCGGTGGCAGCCGACGCGAAGGACTCTGATGACGATCAAGCTGATGAGGAGATCCACCGGAAGGATCCGGCGGATGAAGCACCTAGGGTGCCAAGGCACGCACTCCCGGGAGAGTGTGCAACGGGCGTTGGTGGAAAATCCACTGGACACTCCGTCCGTCCGGGCGATGTTTCGCCGGAGCGAGAGAGATCCTTGGGGAGCCGTCCGGTCGATGATTCACCAGAGCGTGTTGAGTCGGAGGGATCGCAGTAGAGCGACGATGCGCCACCAAAACTACCGCACCGCAGCGGGAGGCAGCGAAAAGCGGGGAAGCGCTTCGACGCAAGCACCGGTCGATGGATTTGCATGACGCGATGCATGCTGGCTGCATCAACAAAGCCGACTACTGTGCAAGAGGCTCTTGCACGGCCTGAAGGGGATCAATGGGACGCAACCATCAAATCGGAGCTGGCGTCAATCACGGAAAATGATACGTGGGAGCTGGTTGACAGGCCGAAAGATGCCAAGATCATCGGCTCAAAGTGGGTCTTTAAGACCAAGTTCACAAAGGAAGGTGTGGTTGACAAATACAAGGTGCGGCTGGTGGCGAAGGGTTACGCACAGCGTAAGGGGGAGCACTACGATGAGACGTTTGCTCCCGTCGCCAAGTTCACAAGCATCCGGGCGATCCTTGTGGTGGTGGCCGCTAAGGACATGGAGCTCCACCAAATGGACGTAAAGACGGCCTTCCTCAACGGCATCAAAGACAAAGAGATCTACATGGAGGTGCCAGAGGGGATGGAGGCGTCGGAGGGCAAGGTGTGTAAGCTGTGAAAGTCCTTGTACAAGCTAAACCAATCGCCCAGATGCTGGTACCAACAGATGGACAGCTTCATGGCACAACTCGGCTTCAAGCGCTGTGAGGCGGATCACAGCGTGTACGTGCGGTACGACAAACAACTCCATCATATCGTTGCACTCTATGTGGACGACCTGATTGTGTGCTTGACGGATTTGCCGAGCCTATAGCAGCTGAAAGAGCAGCTGAGCAGCAGATTCCAGATGTCGGACATGGGGGAGCTGGAGTACTACCTCGGGGTGAGCATTACACGGAACCGGAGGGCGTGCATGCTTGAGCTGGGACAGGCCAAATACGTGGCCGAGGTGCTGAAGCGGTACGGCATGGAGGACTGCAAACCAGTTGGCAGTCCAGTCTCCACGACCTGTGAACTGAGTGCGGCAATGGCGCCTCAAACAAAAGAAGAGCGGGAAGATATGGCAAGGGTGTCCTACCAATCGGCGGTGGGCAGCCTCATGTACGCCATGGTGGCGACTCGACCAGACCTAGCCTACGGGGTGGGCCAAGTGAGCAGGTACGTGGCCGATCTAGGGTCAATACACTGGCAGGCGGTCAAGCGCATCCTCCGCTACCTGCAGGCGACGCGGCATGCGCGCTTGAGGTTCGACGGCAAGGGGCGGGCGGACTCCTTGCGTCTTGTCTGCTACACGGACGCAGACTACGCTGGCAATGTGGACAAGCGGAAGTCCACATCCGGCTACGTGTTCTTCCTCGCTGGTGCAGCGGTCTCGTGGTGCAGCAAAAAGCAAGACTGCATCGCCACCTCCACAGTGGAAGCAGAGTACATCGTGCTGGCCGAGGCAGTCAAGGAGGCGGTGTGGCTCCGCAGGTTGCTTGGGGAGCTGGGCGTGCCGCAGCAGGAGCCTACGGTGGTGCAAGAGGACAACACGGGCTCAATCTCGTTGACCAACAATCCGACGCAGCACCGGAGGACGAAGCACATCGACGTGCATTACCACTACGCACGGGACATGGTTGAAAAGGGACAGGTGGTGCTGCAGCATTGTAGCACGCACAACATGCTTGCGGATTGCTTGACCAAAGCGCAACCCGTCGACCGGCACATATTGAGCGTGGCCGGGCTTGGGATGACCAGCTATGATGGGCTGGAGGGCGCAGCGGAAGATGAGTGAGAGCAAGCAGGAGCAGTGGGCATGGCAGGTGCAAGGGGGAGAATGTTGAATATTTGCCCCTCTGCATGCCCGGCAGTGCGGGGCACTGCCGGGCGGCGCGGCGCCGGGAGGCGCCGACGAGCCGCCAGAGAGAGGAAAATCCTCGTCGACGAATCTGGCGACTCAAGGATTGCTCAGATCTTAAAATGGAGGATTACCCCTGAAAGTTGACAAGTTGCTGAATCCGGTGGAAGTTGTTTCACCGGAATCGGACTAGTAACGAGGGAGATATGGGCTTCCAAAATTGGGGTGTGCGCGGCGGTTCTGGGAGCCGCCCGCTGTTCGACTTCCGGTGAATAATTGACCGGAACGAGTAACAAAATGCCATTTGGGGATTTTGCCCCGGAAGATCTGCCGAGGCGTCCGGTGGATGATCCGCCGGATTTCAAGAGTGCAGTTTGTTACTGAGGGACTTAGCCAAAATCCTGGCTCGGAGTCCGGAACTCAGTAGTACAGTCGAAATTCCGACTGCAGGCCCGCGAACAGGTTTCGACCCACATCCATCCCCATCACCAAACTCGATGATTAACTCATCGAAACAGACCCCAAAGGCGCAAGGGGCGCCGCCACTATGCATAGGGACATCTGCGCCTCCGGAATGGCGTTTTGATGGGTCCTCGATGTGTGAAGGCGCCTCGGCAGGAGACGTGGTGCGCGCCGCCGAGTGAGCGGCTGGTTTGGGGTGCTGCGCTTCGACCAATGTAGCGGGAGCTACGGTTATCCGAATTGCACACGGTTTAGTGCGTTGGAGAGCTCATGACTAGCCCTACAAATGTTTAGATTATGTTTATGTTCAAAAACTAATGCAAAATCACGTTATTCCCTTCGCAAAAGTGACTGTCTCACAAATGCCTTCAACTCCCAGAAACATAGCGTGAGGCGACCAGAAAGCTCACGCTTAGACTCAAAACCACCCGCACAAAACATAACCATGAACACACAGTAGACCCGTCGGGCCAGGTTGGAACTGCCTCCACCCGGGGGCCGTTTCCTGACAATTCCATGGTCGCGGGTGGGCTCGCAAATCACCTAATCGTGTGGGAGCTCGCACTTGCCCAAGAAACCTCCGCTCCCTTTTGTGTGCTGACTTGCTCGTTGCAATCTAACTCCTCGCCACGTTTCCATGTCGTCCACCTTCTAGTGGGCACTAAGAAGATGCGTGGAAGCTTCCTAGCAACACAGCCGCTGACTAGGCCTCAGTGCCTGGTGACACAGTGACGACAGTCACAAGTCGTACACACAACGGCAAGGGTCTGGCTAGGAGATACAAGGCAAAATGTCATAATGCTTCAAGCATTTGCAGAGAGAAATGACAAATGACAGGTCCATGGCATAAGTACCTGCTGCGGTGCATAGCGGGTGTCGCACGCGGCACCACATGATCTGTCCTAAAACCGGCCAAAAACCACTGTTTTGGCCGTAACTCAGCGCAGACATGTCAGAATGTCAGATTTTCGTCTAAACCTAGACGTGCAGAATCACAAGGTGGACGCTAGGACCTGTCACTTGCATGCATCCGGCATCAAACGATGGACACACAATGCAAAAACATACAAATCGGGCCCACGGCCAGTCCATGGATAAACCCCTATGTGCTACAGAAAAACTGCAAAAGGTCTCGGGCAGCGTCCAGAGCTCTTAAACGGTCTTTGGTCATCTCCAAGCTGGTAGTCCACCACCAGACAACGCACCGGTACCACCAGGGTCCGAATCAGGGATCTGCACGAGCATGGACACGGCCGAGAAGTCACAGTAAACCGTACAGGTCAACAGGAACGTCACAAATCACAACACCTCCCCATGAGCCGATGGTACGCGTTCCCATACACGTGCAGCACAGAAACGAGAACGAGTGCAAAGACAGTCGTGACAGAGACACAAACACACCCTAAAATCAACCACTCTTAGGGAAGGGGCGAAGCCCAACAAAACAAATGGTCACCAGAAACTTCCAGCGTGGTAGTGCCTTCGTTAAGAAGTCAGCAGGCTGCATGTCAGTCCCAACCCAGATGAAAGAGATCACGTGTCGCTCTACCAGATCACGTACAAAGAGATGCTCAACCGTAATGTGCTTCTTATGAGTGTGAAAAACACTAGAGTTCTCTATAATGGCATGAGCACTCTAGTTGTCGCAACGAAGCTCAATGGCAAGTACTGACTGACCCAGCTCAAGGAACAAGTGCTGCAGCCATATCGCCTCAGCAGCCCCTGTACCCAGAGCAACATACTCCGCCTTTGATGAGCTACGTGTAATGTAGCCCTGCTTCCCGCTGCGCCACAACACAGCGGTACCACCGAGCAGCAAGACGTAACCGATGCGACTGCATCCATCTGGACTCTAGGCCCAGTCGTTGTCAATGTAGCCGTCAAGGACCACCGAACACTGCCGGCGAAAGTAAAGTCTGAGGTACGGTATGGAGACCACATACCGCACCACTTACACAGCCGCATGAAGGGCTCTAGTGCGTGGAGCCTACGAAAACTATGCAAGGAGGTTGACGGCGAAGGTGATGTCAGGGCGTGTGGTAGTGGCCAGGTACATCAAAGATTCGATGAGACGGAGGTACAAGGTCACATCCACTATCTCCCCCAATAGTGTGCGATCGTCCACCTTCTGGGCATCCTGCCCGTCAGGTATGAGAGGTGTAGAGGCCGTGGGCACTGCGCCAAGGAGGTTGCTGAAGCGCTCCCCCACAACACGTGCCTATCAGGCCTGATGTAGCAGTAGTGTCTGACGTGTGCGGTCTCGCACGATCTCCATGCCAAGAAACACCGTTGCAGGACCAAGGTCCTTCATCTTATAGGCAGTCTGGAGGACAGTCTTTGCCTCCTTGACGGCCTCCATGGAAGGAGACGTGAATAGAAGGTCGTCCACATAGACCAGGATGGCGGTGAATGGCTCAGGCATCCGTCGGATAAAGAGAGAGGGATCTGCCTCTTTTGTACATATTCCACACGAGTCAGGGTGCCAGTAATCTCCAGGTTCCAACACCAAGGAGACTCCTTGAGGCCATACAAGGCATTGCGCAAGCGTCAGGCCTTGTCACCGTCCTCAAAGCCAGGTGGCTGAGCCACGTAAATCTCCTCATCCAGAGAGCCATGGAGGAACACATTGTTCGCATCCATCTGGTAGAGTTCCCAGTCGTGCTGTGCCACTACACCAAACAGAGCTCAAGCTGAGGTCCTGCGGTCATCAGGGGCAAAGGTGTCAGTGTAATTGATGTCCCCGATCTGAGAGTACCCCTTGACGACCAAGCAAGTCTTCTGGCATTCCAGCGAGCCATCCGGCTTCACTTTATTGCAAAAGACCCACTTGACCTGAATTGCCTTCCTCCCTGGTGTAAGGTCGACTAGCTCGTAAACTCCGTGCTCTCGGATGGCACGAAGCTCATCCTCACAGGGAGTATGCCAAGCATTAGCATCCTGTGATGAGAGAGCTTCCCTCGGTGAGCCCGGGTTAGGCGCCATAGAGCGAGAGCTCTGCGTGGCAAGAGCACACGCCTCATTGCTAGGTCTAACAACCACAAGGTCAGCTGCTACATCACAAGCGATTTAAAACTCGTGAGTGACGAGATCTTGCCTAACGGGGTACGCTAGATGTACCTCTATGTTCACAGTGCGGACAGTCAGGCCTACGGCCTTTGTGCCGGGATCACCACTCGCGATGCTACGAGTGGAGCGCCTGGGTACAGAATCTGATACTCGCTAGACTGTGGAATCCTATGGTTGAAGACGACCGCCGGGCTCACGTGAGTAACCCGGGCTTGAGGGGTGCACCTCAGGCTCAAAGACAAGCACAAACGTAGCTGGTGAGGACTAAGGCAAAGGAGCTCGTGATGCCGTGCGAGGAGATGCGTGTGTGGGAGACACTAGAATGGGTGTGACAGTAGGAGCAGGTGAGGCATGACCACGCACAGAGCCAGGAGTACTGGCAGACACAGATACAAGATTATGGGTACCTGTGGGGTGCGAGGTAAAAGGGATAGAAGCCAGCTGTGCTGGAGAGGTCCCTAGGCCGACTTTGATGATCGCTGGGTCATCAAGAGCCGGAGAGCAAGAAGTAGAGGGAGCTTGAACGGACACATCAGCCGAGCGAGAGGTGCTCGCAGGCTCAAACTCCCCCATCCATTGAGAAACCTCACATGTGGGAACGTGCGTGACGTACGGCGTCGTGATCGATGTTCGATCATGGTAGGTGAGAGATTCAAAGAAGGGTGCATCACGTGACTCAACAATACAACGACAAGCAGGATCCCAAAAACGCCAGGCCTTTGACCGCGTGACCGTCGCTTGTGTGCCAACGAAGGCACACAAGCGACCCCTCTGTGAGACCTTGGAACCCTTCTGATCCTCATTGTACTACATAGAAGCCAAGGACCCCCAGACACAAGCGAGGCACAGGGCGGCACGGTGGCCAAACCAAAGCTCGTATGGTGTGACGTGGTCCGGAAGGGGACCGTGTGGGAAGCGGTTCCAGACCCAAGTCATGTAGGCGAATCCTTCAAAGGCGAAGGACTCCGGGAGACTACACTCAGACTGCTTAGCGCGGACTACATCCTCCATGGTGTGGTTCCAACGCTTAGAGACACTGTTCTGCTAAGGAGTAGCAGGAACGGAGAGCTGGTGAAAAACCCTGTGCTCGGCGAAGAAACTGTCCATCTTGCCAAGAAACTTGCCGCTGCAATCCGAGCTGAAGGCATGCAGCGTGTGGCGGGACTGACGCTCAACCATCACTAGCCAGAGACGAACCGCAAGAGCGGCATCACTCTTCTGGCGCAGGCTGTAGACCCACCGCATCCGGGTGAAGTCATCAGTCAGAGTCAAGAAGTATCGAACCCGTTCGGACAGAGACTCGACAGGGAGACGACCGAGAAGGTCCAAATGGACTAACTCGAGAGGGCGAAGTGTGCGAGAAAAAGCGTCTGGATAGGTACAACGATGCATCTTACCCTGAGCACAGAAGGGAAAGTCAGTCTTAGGCGGCTTCTCGAAGGAAGCCACGTCAAGACCGAGTGCTAGCTCTGTCCAAATGAGCTTCGACATAGTATCGAAGTCCACATGACACAGATTACTATGAAGCAATTGCTGGTGCTCAGCGGACAGAACGTCAGTGACAAAAACACGAGAACGAGGGGAGGGGGAGCAAGGAGGAGAAATCCGAGAGACACGATACAGGTCATCCACAACAGAGGCACAAAGAATACGGTACGGGTGTCAATAGCAGTCACCGTCACGGAGTCTGCAGTGTGCTCCACAGAAATTCCCATCAGTGTGCAGGCACGTATAGAAAGCAAACTGAGCTCAAGATCAGGCACAAAGAGCACCTCGGAGAGATACAGTGGGTAAGGCGGACCATGGAAGCAGACAACCCCAACACCCTAGACCGGCAAGGACTGACCAGATCCTGTGCGGACAGAACAAACATTCGCAACCAGACCGAGAAGAAAAAAATCACTACGCCGACAAGTCATGTGATGAGTGGCACCATAATCGATGATCCAAGTGCCATCGGGATCATGACTGGAGGACGTCACTGTACAACCGGCAATGGAACACTCGGCCTCAGACGGGTGCTGAGCAACAGGTAAGGAGAAACAACGAAAGCACAAAGGTGAGACTCCTAAATCCAGTCGGTACTGTCGGGCCCATTGTCATCGCATGCCAGTTGTACCCCCCCACAATAGTCATCACTGTTACATATTGCCCCGTGCCATGCCCTGGAGTTGCCGTTTTCAGGGTGATGGCTCCAGATCCTTGTACAGTGCATGTTTGCATTCATGGATACATGTTTCAGAAACTACAGGACATTCTGGACCAGATGTAATTTGAATCGCAGGAATCGGCTAAGGATTGAGGGAGTTATTGTCCGTCAAAGTTGGGAGGCGGTGCTGGCCGTCCGGGTTTGGACGGCAGACTTGGTACCTGCCGGAAGACTTGATCTGGCGGTGACCAGTTCGACTCCCACCACGCACACCATGGCCGAGGTGCCCCTTGGGGGATGCTAACAGCAATATCCCATGGTTCATTGGAGCCATGTGCGCTTCGGAATGGCGGTCTGATGCTTCATTGGGGTCCAGGGCGCTTCGGGCGCCCGTCACTCACGCTAGTGCTCTGTCAGGGACAGAGACTCAATGATGCACTCTGAATCGCGTATCGGGCGCTACGGTAGTCCAAATCGCGCGCAGTTTGGTGCGTTGGAAAGCTTGTGACTAGAACTATACCTTTGCTGATGTAGACCGTGTCCAGTAATCCACTCAAAATTGATCCCCAGCTCTTGGAACTTTGGGTGTTGCTGAATTCAGTCAAAACTCTGCTCACATAGTGTGCAGCGACTAGAAAGCACACATTTCGTCCAAGACTGCTGCCCAAAATAGCTGTGAACGTTTAGGACGTGGTCAGGCCACGTTGGAACCGCATTTCCGACAAAGGGTTATGGGCCCACAGCCCTGACCGGTCCCAAACATTCACGGCTTCCGCGGCGGACAGGAGGAGCGTCTCGGACAACCTCGCTGTCAACGTCTGACGACCTAGGTAGCAGAAGCACAACATGGCGCTGAGAACGGAGTCGCAGCTGATCCAGAAGTATGCTGGCAGCCCTGGCTTTGGACTGTGGCGGTGGCACTTTGAGATCTACCTCGCACACAAGGGGCTACTCGACGTGATGAAGGGCACGGAGGTCCTCGACGAGAAGACCGCGGCAGACGAGGAGCAGCAGGCCTTCGCAAAGAAAGATACCGAGGCGCTCATGCTCCTGTTGGCGTCTACCGCCGAGAACCAATGGGGCTACTTCCAAGGCAGCACACTGGCTGCCGAGGCATGGAAAAAGCTTTGCACCATCCACCAGTCGACGTCGCTTGCAAACCGAATCTTTGCAATGAAGCGGCTTCTAACGGTGAG
>SZWC01013709.1:14003-31196 GCA_023375785.1 Penium margaritaceum | reverse complement strand
AAGCGCAACATGGCGCTGAGAACGGAGTCACAGCTGATCCAAAAGTATGCGGGCGGCCCTGGCTTTGGACTGTGGAGGTGGCACTTTGAGATCTACCTCGCACACAAGGGGCTACTCGACGTGATGAAGGGCACGGAGGTCCTCGACGAGAAGACCGCGGCAGACGAGGAGCAGCAGGCCTTCGCAAAGAAAGATACCGAGGCGCTCATGCTCCTGTTGGCGTCTACCGCCGAGAACCAATGGGGCTACTTCCAAGGCAGCACACTGGCTGCCGAGGCATGGAAAAAGCTTTGCACCATCCACCAGTCGACGTCGCTTGCAAACCGAATCTTTGCAATGAAGCGGCTTCTAACGGTGAGGATCGAGGAGGGCGAGGACACCCTCGCCGCCATGCAGCAGATTGAGTCACTCGCCTCGCAATGCAACGATGTGGAGTGGAAGGTCGACTCTCAACTGCATGCGATGGCCCTCCTCATGGCTCTACCTGACAGTTGGAGCCCCCTCATTACCGTCCTCGGTGGATGGGCGGAGGACAAGCTCACCTATGGCGCAGTCGCCGAGTATATCCGCAACAAGGCGCAATGTCGCAGTGGCGGCGAGGCCTCGTCGTCCTCATTGGCCCTGGTCACCAAAATGTGTGGTGGTGGCAGTGGCAGAAAGGGAGGCGGCGGAAAGGGTGGCGGCAAGAAGGGCGTCATGAAAGGTGCGTGCCACAATTGTGGCAAGGAGGGCCATTGGGCCCGCAAGTGCCCACAGGAGGCGAAGGCCGGCGGCAAGGACGCCAAAGGCAAGAAGGCACTCCTCAACGGCACGACAAACCACAACCTCAAAAGGGCCAACAGGCGGTGCCTGGATTCCGGCGCCGAGGAGCACACCCAAGTCGAGAAGGTGGGATTCGTTCGCTACACCAAAATCTTCCAAGTCTATGGTGGTCGCGAACGACAAAGTCGAGCCGGCGGCCGGCCAAGGAGACGTTGAGATAGAGGTGGAGGTGAACGGTAAGAAGATGTTGTGTGTCATCCGTGATGTGCAACATGTCCCCGGCCTGGCTGATATTCTAAGTGTTAGTCACTTGAAGGATAAGGGGTATGAGGTGCTCTTCCGCAGGAAAGGCGCAGTGGTACACATGGACGGCGACGGCGCAGTCGTGCTGGAGGCAAAGCGCGAGGGTGGTCTCTACATCGTGGAGACAAAGGTGATCCCCGCAGCAGTAGACGCAACAGATTCGCAAGAACGTGCCGTCAACTTGGCCAAAGGAGGGGGGGCTGATCTGGAGCTCTGGCACCGGCGGCTGGGGCATTCGTCGCCCGTAGTCATGAAGGAGATGGTGAACCGTGACATGGTCCGCGGCCTCGACATCACCAGTGCAGCAGACGCGGTAGCAGATGCAGCAGCGCACAAAAAGTGCGAGCCTTGCATTTTGGGCAAGGCGAGGTGCAAGCCGTTCAACGAGAGCATGGGGCGCGCCCAGGACCTGCTGGAGATAGTACACAGTGATGTGTGCGGACCGCTCAAAACGCTGTCAAAAGGTGGCACGCGGTACTTTGTCACCTTCATCGATGACTACAGCAGAAAACTCTACGTGTACTTCATGCAACGGAAGGGCATGGTGCTGGACCGGCTAAAGGAGTACGTCGCCGCGGTGGAGAGGCAGACTGGCCGCAAGGTCAGAGCGCTACGCAACGACAACGGCGGAGAGTACGTGGGTTGTAGTGGGTGCCTGAAGGAGCAAGGCATCAAGTGGGAGCACACAACTCCCTACTCGCCACAATCTAATGGCGTGGCGGAGCGAGCAAACCAGACGCTGCTGAACATGGTGCGTACAATGCTCGTGGATGCTGGATTGCCGCGGAGCTTCTGGGCGGAAGCGATGCTTATGGTAAGCTACACCATCAACCTGACCCCGACAACGGTGCTGAAGGGGAAGAGCGGCCGGAAGACGCCACAGGAGGTATGGAGTGGGCGCAAGTCAAGTGTGGTGCACCTGAAGGCCTTCGGGTGCAAGGCGCACGTGATGGTGCAGGCGGCACAACGGCACAACGGAAAACTGGACCCACGCGCCAAGCCGTGTCTCTTCCTTGGCTATGAGAGCGCGCTCTAGGCGTACCGCCTCTACGACGTGACCAAGGAAGAGATCTTCAGCAGCCGTGAAATTGAATTTGACGAGCAGCAGACCTACAGCAGCAGCAGCAGTTACATCGGCGTGGTGGACTCTCCGAAGCAGTGGGAGTGGTTCCAGCTCCTAACCAATGAGGAGGAGCCAGCGGACGCCGACACTGACGAAGCGTCTTCGGAGAGCGACGGTGCTGGGGCGCAGCAGGACGACGCTGCAAACGCAGGTTTCGCAGAGGCACAGGATGCAGCAGCCGAAGCAGAGGAGGCCGAGGACGCAAACGGGGCTGCCGAGCAGCAACAATAGGACTAGCCGCCGGCATTACCAAAATCACCACAACGCAGCCGAAGGCAGCGGAATGCGGAAAAATGGTACGACGCAGCAACGGGTAGCTGGATCGGCATGGGGCGGTGCATGATGGCAGCCGCAGCAGAGCCGAGAACCGTGCAAGTGGCGCTTGCATGGCTTGAAGTGGAGCAGTGGGACGCAGCCATCAAGTGAGAGCTGGCGTCCATTGCCGAGAACGACACTTGGGAGCTCGTGGATCGGCCGAAAGATGCCAAGGTCATCGGCTCCAAGTGGGTCTTCAAAACAAAGTACAACAAGGAGGGTAAGGTGGAGATGTACAAGGCGTGGCTGGTGGAGAAGGGGTTTGCACAACACAAGGGCGAGCACTACGACGAGACGTTCGCCCCCATTGTCAAGTTCACGAGCATCCGGGCGATCCTTGCGGTGGCAGCTGCCAAGGACATGGAGCTGCACCAAATGGACGTGAAAACTGCATTCCTGAACAGCATTCCCGACAAGGAGATCTTCATGGAGGTGCCGGAGGGGGTGGAAGTGCCGGAGGGTAAAGTGTGCAAACTGCGCAAGTCTTTGTACGGGCTAAAACAGTCGCCAAGGTGCTGGTACCAGCAGATGGATGGCTACATGGCGTAGCGCGGCTTCAAGCGTTGTGAATCTGATCACAGTGTGTACGTGCGGCGCAACAACCTGCTCCATCAGATCGTTGCACTCTACGTGGACGACCTGATATTGTGTTTGTCTGACCTGCAGGCTCTACAGCAGCTGAAGGAGCAGCTGAGCAGCAGATTTCAGATGTCCAACATGGGGGAGTTGGAGTACTACCTCGGGGTGAGCATAACGCGGAACCGGAGGGCGCGCACACTTGAGCTGGGGCAGGCCAAGTACGTGGACGAAGTGCTGAAGCGGTACGGCATGGAGGACTGCAAACCGGTTGGCAGTCCGGTCTCCACAACTTGTGACCTGAGCGCGGCAATGTCGCCGCAAACAAAAGAAGAGCGGGAGGACATGGCGGGGGTGCCGTACCAGTCCGCGGTGGGCAGCCTCATGTACGCCATGGTGGCGACTCGACCGGACCTGGCCTATGCGGTGGATCATGTTGGAGTGATGCTCCTCACCATGGCAGGAGTGACTCCAAAAAGGAACACCAAAAAGACAAACCAAGGTGGCTTAGTGGTTAATGGTGTCCACCTCTAGAGGCAGGGGCCCGGGTTCAAGTCCCACAAGATGAATTTCTGCCCTGCCTCAAGGGAGGTGGAAAATAGATGCCAGGAAGCTTGTCAACCTCTAGAATTCCTCTTTAAGTTTCTAGAAGGCCAGGTGAGGGTCCAGGAAGGTGGCACACCTTCTAGAAGGGGTGACTTGTCCTACGAGGCATCTAGAGGTGTCTTGGTCTTCTGGACACCTTCCCTCCTACTAGGAGCAAGCTGAGGAATCTAGGAAGGGACAGAAGCTTCTAGAGGAGGGAAGGGATGCCTTCCTAGGTGGGAAAAAGGACAGCCTACCAAGAGACACTCTAGAAGCCATAGAATCTGCTAGGAAGCTTCAAATCTGGTATGCTTTGGTGTTCTAGAAAGCTTAGAACAGTGGCTATAAAAAGCCACTGCTTATGAGCCTTGATTAAAAGTGTACATTCCCAGTCAATTCAGGCCAAAACTGCTGCCTCAATCTCTGACCAGTTTTCTGCCATCCTTGGAACTAGTTACCTCCACAGTTTCAGTCTCTCCAAAAACAGTTGGTGGTGTGAACCAGCCACTGCTAGGGACCCTCCAGGGTGCACACTCACCCTCAGGCCAACAGATCAAGTGAGCAGGTACGTGGCCAATCCAGGGCCACTACACTAGCAGGTGGTCAAGCGCATCCTCCGCTACCGTCAGGCGAAGCGGCACGCGTGCCTGAGGTTCGACGGCAAGGGGAGGACCGACCCCTTGCGTCTCGTCTACTACACGGATGCAGACTATGCTGGCGACGTGGACAAGCGGAAGTCCACCTCCGGCTACGTGTTCTTCCTCGCAGGTGCAGCGGTCTCATGGTGCAGCAGAAAACAGGACTGCGTCGCCACCTCAATAGTGGAAGCAGAGTACATCGCGCTGGCCGAAGCGGTCAAGGAGGCGGTGTGGCTCCGCAAGCTATTGAGGGAGCTTGGCGTGCCGCAATGGGAGCCTACGGTGGTACAAGAGGACAACACCGGCTCCATCTCATTAACCAAAAATCCAACGCAGCACAGGAGGACAAAGCACATTGACGTGCGCTACCACTTTGCGCGCGACATGGTCCAAAAGGGACAAGTTGTGCTCCAACATTGTAGTACGACATACATGCTCGCGGATTGCTTGACCAAGGCGCAGTCCAAAGATCGGCATGTCCTCAGTGTGGCAGGCCTTGGGCTTACGGGCTATGATGGGCTCAAGAGCACTATGGAAGATGAGAAGGAGTGAGCAGGGAGGCATCCGGCATGGCAGGAGCAAGGGGGAGATTGCTACATACTGCCCCGTGCCATGCCCTGGAGATGCCGTTTTCAGGATGATGGCTCCAGATCCTTGTACAGTGTATGTTTGCATTCATGAATGGATGTTTCAGAAACTAAAGGACACGCTGGACTAGCTGCAATTTGAATCGCAGCAATCGGCTAAGGATTGAGGGAGTTATGGTCCGTCAAAGTTGGGAGGCGGTGCTGGCTGTCCAGGTTTGGACGGCAGACTTGGTACCGGCCGGAAAACTTGATCCGGCAGTGACCAGTTCGACTCCCACCACGCACACCATGGCCGAGGCGCCCCTTGGGGAATGCTAACAGAAAAATCCCATGGTTCATTGGAGCCATGTGCGCTTCGGAATGGCGGTCTGATGCTTCATTGGGGTCCAGGGCGCTTCGGGCGCCCGTCACTCACGCTAGTGCTCTGTCAGGGACAGAGACTCAATGATGCACTCTGAATCACGTATCGGGCGCTACGGTAGTCCAAATCACGNGTGACCAGTTCGACTCCCACCACGCACACCATGGCCGAGGCGCCCCTTGGGGAATGCTAACAGAAAAATCCCATGGTTCATTGGAGCCATGTGCGCTTCGGAATGGCGGTCTGATGCTTCATTGGGGTCCAGGGCGCTTCGGGCGCCCGTCACTCACGCTAGTGCTCTGTCAGGGACAGAGACTCAATGATGCACTCTGAATCACGTATCGGGCGCTACGGTAGTCCAAATCACGCGCAGTTTGGTGCGTTGGAAAGCTTGTGACTAGAACTATACCTTTACTGATGTCGACCGTGTCCAGTAATCCACTCAAAATCGATCCCCAGCTCTTGGAACTTTGGGTGCTGCTGAATTCCGTCAGATATCTGCTCACATAGTGTGCAGCGACCAGAAAGCGCACATTTCGTCCAAGACTGCTGCCCAAAATAGCTGTGAACGTTTAGGACGTGGCCAGGCCACGTTGGAACCGCATTTCCGACAATCACAAGCTATGAGGACAGACAAACAAACTGTCCGTGGACCACACAGCTAGGAAAACACACTCGTACCACCCTGAAAGCGAAGCGCGAGAAGGTGACGGAGCTTGGCGATGGTGTGGTCACGTGGGTCCGGGTCATCACTGCTCGGCGGTGATGAAGCGGGAACTACTGCCGTCATGGTTGCCGCGCAACCAGAGGATGTGCTGCTCGACGTAGACCGTAGTGCATGCGCAGCCTGAAGCCCGTGAGTGATCCGAGCCCACTCGAGTGGCTGCAGGCACTCGGTGTAGCGATGAGCGCCTCCACGGTTGTAGTAGTAAACAGAGCGTCCACTGCTACTACCCGATGACTGCTGCTGCTGTGACTTCTGCTGGCCCAAACCGCGCCTCCGTCTCCCCTTCTTCCCCTGTGCTGCTGCTGCCATATCCACTCGCTAAGTCGGGGTAATCGGGGTGGAAGAGGAAGAGGAGGATGTGCCAGAGGATGGAGGAGTAGACTCCAGGAGGGACATCAGTAGTGACGCGATGACTACTGCAGCAAGGGGACTCTCTTGATGAGCCACGGCTGCCTCACGGGCGGAAGTCACCAAGAGGAAAAGCTGATGCGCCCAGGGAGAAGCTGCAGGGAGGTGGAGAAGGGCTCGAGTACGGAGTCGCTATACCTCGTGAAGATGTCTGCGAACTCCGAGCATGATCGTGCGGAGTGCCCACATATGTGTACCTCCTGAGGTCCCAAGGCGCGTATAGATGCGCATGGCGTATCACTCGTAGTCGGCTGCAGACTCGGTAGGTCCCTCACCAAGGGAGTGAAAAGCACGAATGTGGACGGCGCGGGTGGTGTGCGTCTCTGCAACAAGTAGGGATAATGCCAGGTCCCAGCCTCCACGTGGATCAGCACCTGTGCCTGTGCTGGCCTCTCCTAGGAACGAGCGGAAGTCTACGATAGTCTCGTGCGGCATGGTGTAGAGGAGTCCGCGTATTGCCCTGGCCGCTGTCAGCACCTGTGCTCGATCTGTAATCTGATACGGACTATGGTAATAGGGCCACACTTTCTCTTAAGTGGCCCAAACCTGGAAAAGATCTCCCTGCAGTCGAAACCGACCTCGTTGACATACCATGGGGGCGGTGTCTCAAAATCCTTAGGTTGCCGCTCTATAGGGAGAGCAACTGCAGGCTGCGAACGACGAGGGATGGGGAAGACACCGTGAAGAGGAAAGTCATTGGGGTGGAGATCATGTGAGGATCGAATCTCAGGAAGAGAGGAACGAGACAAGTGTGGGGGCCGAGAGCTCGTCTCGAGCTGGCGGAGACGCTCCTGAAGCACATGAATCTCACTTTCGTGAGAGCCGTCATCCATGCCTGGCATTTCGGGGTCCTCATCCCAAGGATCAAGAGATGGCAGGTCGCTTCCTGCTCTTGTCACCGGCGCTGGTGCTGACAGCTGTGCGGAGGGTACGACAGCGACCGCTCCCTCGGAGGTCTGCCGTGGGACCGTGGACTGACCACGAAGAAACTTAGTGAGCGTACGGATGGCGTCAGTCTGTTGTTGCTACAGATAACGCATCCCGTCCTGCTGGCTTCGAAGGTCCTCAATTGCCTGCAAGCGTGGGCTCATGACCCCTGAGGAGGAAGAAGAGGGATCTAGTGGTCTTTTTCCGTTATCACCGGCCGCAGCCATGTCAGCGCTCAATATGGGCCGGGATGTCAAACTGGTCGGATTGCAAAACCATCTGCGTTTCTCAAGGAGTTGAAACTCTGGAAACTTTTGACTTTTCCGACCAAAATTTGACTACGGTAAGTGTTGACGTCAAAAAGGATTTGCTGACATCAGCACGGATGTGATGACGTCAGTAAGAAAAGTGTTGGCGTCGGGACAACCCTCCATTTTTTCTTTTGAAAACCCTTGATGTTGTTGCCTTACTACGCCGGGGGTGGCTGCTCTATAGCGGACTCGCGGAAGCTGCGTGGAAGCTCTGTAGCAGCTTCCGCTCAGCTGCTGCTACTGCAGCATCGGTACCTGCAGCAGCAGCCGCGCGGCTGCGTGCGCAGTTATGGCAGCAGCTGCGCACTGCAGCTACTGTTGCTACATGCCGCGGCTATTATGCGCTGCTACCGCCGCGCGCTACTGCCGCCGCGCACTGCTACTGTGCTATTGCTCTACTGCGCTATTGTTTTTGCTGCTCAATGCAGCTGCTGCTGCATGCTGCTGCTGCACGGCGTTACTGCTTCCGTCGCCGCAACACAGCGCCGCTGCTCCTGCTGCGTGCTATTGCTGCTGCGTGCAGCTACTACCTCGCACTGCTACTGCTGCTACCCGCCGCCGCCTGCTGCAACAGTGGCCTGCTGCCGCCGTTGCTAGTGCCAATGTCAGCAGCTGCTAGCCGCTGCCGCCTACTACAACTGTTGCCTGCTACTGCTAGCGGCTGCTGCAAATGCACTCTCACGTGCTGAAGGTGGGTGACATCGACGGCCGTCGATTGTCTTTGACAGGTTCCTGTAGATTGGCTGCAGCGGTGACGCTCACTGCTGCTGGCCTGCTGCGTCTTTGCTTTGCAGCTTGGCGAGAATTGTCTCACCGCTCTGATTCCATGAGAAGATGCGTGGAAGCTCTCCCAAAGGCTGTGCACATATGGAGCCTAGTGCACATGGAGAGTCCGTCGACGACGGTCGCGCTCGAGCTCAATGCCCAGGAAACACGAGCTGGACTCAAGTCCTTCATTTTGTACGCGGAGTGTAACAATGTCTTCATTGCCTGCACTGCTGAGATGCTTGGTGACGCGATCGACAAATCGTTGACATAGACAAGGACCGCGACAAATGGTTTTGACGGCTGGCTGACAAAGAGAGTAGGATCGACTGTGCTGCGCCTGTAACCCCCTTTCTCTAGAGTGGATGTAATCTCCTGATTCCAAAACTGTGGCAACTGCTTCAAGCCATACATGGCCTTCCGCAGCCGCCAGAACGTGTCAGTACCATCCGCAAACCCTAATGGCTAAACCATGTAGATCTCGTCATCCAAACGGCCATGCAAGAACGCATTGTTCACGTCCATCTATTCCAGTTCATATTCATGATGAGCGACAAGACTGAGAAGTGCCCGGGCAGTGGTGTACCGACCCACTGGAGCAAACGTCTCATCAAAGTTGACACCAGGAACCTTGGAGAATCCCTTCGCTGTGAGACGTGCCTTGTACCGGTTGACTATGCCGTCCGGTTTGCGCTTCCGTCTGAACACCCAACGAGCGGCGACGGCCTTGCGACCTGGTGGAAGATCCACAAGCTCATAAACAGCATGTTCGTTCAGAGCCGCGAGTTCCTCCTTCATGGCCTGTTCCCATTGCTCAGCATCAGAGGACCCTCGCGCCTGACCCAGTGTGTTGGGCTCTAGTGTAAGGGGGCCTGCTTAGACGGCAACATGACACTTAGCAACGTTGCCTGACACAGCTGTAGCAACAGCATGCTCGAACTCACTCGTGACGAGTACCCCGAACCTGTGCTAGGATGCACAACCCGAATAGCGAGGCCAAGAGCATCAAGACCAGTGGCAAGCGGCCGAACTGAATGCGAAGCATCAAGAGTGATGGCACGCATCTGAGACTTGGACGGAGCGGCATGAGAGGATCCACGTGCAGTGGAGCTACCGGCGTCGGAGCGAGCAGGGAGGGCGCGAAGGCGCCCACAACGAAAAAAGGGTGACACTGGTGCTGAAGGCAACGACGAAGACGATGTAGAGCAAACAGGTGTACTGGACACAGGGTCGCAGTCGGACGTCACTGCCGATGAGACAGGAGTGGACGTGGGAGAAGACGAGGACTCAAAGGACGCTGATACAGGCGACTGGATAGGGGACGACGGGGAGGACGACGCTGGCGCCGAGGACAGAGCAGGCACAGGTGCCGAGGATGACGACTAACCAGACTCTGAGGCTGTCACTGGCCGAGAGGTAGGTGCTGGCACTGACGATGACGACTGACAAAGGGGTGAGACTGACAACGGCCGAGGGTCCCCCTCCAGCCGAAGAAGCGAGGAGAGGGAGGACGATGAGGTACCACGGGTGAGATCACAAAGAAAAACATACTCAAAGAAAAGGGTGTTGCGTGACTCAATGACACGATGACAGTCGGGGTCCCAGAAGCGCCAGGCCATAGATTGGGTAGAGACGCCCAGAAAGGGGCACAAGCGGTCGCGAGGAGAAAGCTTGCCATCACGTACGTCCTCAGGGAGCCAGACAGGGGCAATGCTTCTCCAGACGCGAGCCGGACGCAAGTCGGCACGGCGACCATGCCAACGCTCTAACGGTGTGACTGATTTGGGGAGAGGACCATGGGGGACGCGATTCCAGACCCACGTCATGTAGCTCATCGCCTCAAAGGCAAAGAGTGGAGAAAGACCAGACTCAGAGAGAAGCGAACGCACGCTATTGGCGAGTGTGCGATTCCATCGCTTTGAGACTCCGTTTTGCTGGGGTGTGTAAGGAGCAGTGAGCTCGAGACGCACCCCATGAGATTCGAGCAGACGAGCAGTGGGACCCATGAATTGACCGCCACAGTCACTACGGAACATGCATAGGGAGCGCTGACAGGCATGCTCGGCTTGAGGCAGCCAAACGGCAAGGAAAGAAGAAACGTCACTCTTCTGACGAAGAGCGAACACCCAGCGATAACGTGAAAAATCATTTGTCAGACACAGAACATAGCGACCTTGCCCACCTAGGAAGTCATGAGGCAGAGGGCCCATGACATATGCGTGAACAAGGTCAAGTGGGTGAAGTGTCTATGTCTAAGAGGTGGAGAAAGGGGTGTGATTCATTTTGCCCTGCGGGCATGCGAGGCAGTTAGCAGAACAAGGCAGAGGGAACGAGGAGGGATCGAGGCCAAGGGCGGGCTGGAGACGTAGCATGCAAGCAATAGCATCGGTATGCTCATGGCCAAGGCGACGATGCAGCAGCTACACATGCTCCGGTGACAGAGAGGATGCAACATGGACAAGAGTAGAGGCGGCAGTGGACGGAGCGGGCGCAAACAAGGGCACGCGATACAGGCGCTCACAACGAACACCGCGAAGAACAGCACGACCAGCAGGTCGCAGAGAGACTGTGCCAACACCACGACTAGCAGTGAAGTCCATGCCCTGTTCATCCAGAGTGGTAACAGACAGTAAGCTGACTTCCAAAGAAGGCACATAGAGAACGTCAGGCAAGTATAGGTCACCGCCAGGCCCAACAAAGCGAACAATGCCCACACCCTGGACAGGAAGCATCTGCCCAGAGCCGGTGCGCACGAAGCGGACAGTGCCAACAAGACCAAGCGGAACAAACGCAGAGCGGACAGAAGTCATGTGATGGGTGGCCCCTGAATTGAGGACCCAGAAGCCACCGGACACACAAACAGGGGGAAGAACACCACAGGTGGCAACAATGCCAACGTCGGGGAACGTCGGGGAGGACTGACTACATGCAGCAATGCAACGAGGAAAGGTCACAGACTGCCAGTATTCAATCCATGACAAATCACCAGGTAAGGACCCCTGAATAGCACCCGACGGACCTCCACGAAGGACAGAGTCAGACTGACACACAAGACCTTTGGGCAGTGCAGACACACTCTCATCTGCCTGATTGCGCCGGCGGAGCTACTGAGTGAGGGGCTGCTCCAGCTGATGCTCGCTCTTGGCAGAGGAAGGAGTGGCCGGTCGGGTGGAGACAGAAGACACAGCTGGAGACAGCGAGAAGGGAGAGGGATACCACGGTGACGGGGCATACGCAAAGGAGGGGGGGCCGATGTAGGAAGGAGCAGAGAAAGACGGCGGCCAACCCCAGGGGTAGAAGGATGGAGGAAGGGGACCGGTCCCGATGGTGGAGTGCGCAAAAGCGCGCTAGGCGGTGGAGCTGGACGAGGAGGTGCAGGAGGAGGACCCGGAAGTACGAGCCCAGTGAGCGTGCATCACCGTGGCTAGATGAGCGTCATCGGGCGGCTAAGGGCACTTGCGAGCACTGTGTTTGCTCGAGCCACAATTCCAGTAGACGACGGAGCCGATGGGAGTGTTGGAGGAGGAGCCCTCCTTACCCTTGTCCTTGGGCTTGCCACGACCGCGCCCACGCCCGCGGCCCTGAGCGGCATGGGCCGAGGCAGAGGACGAGGATGACGTGGAGGAAGTCAAGGCAAAGGACGTCGTCGGAACAGACATGGTGACGGCAGCCACACCAGTTGTGGCGGAACAATGGAGGCGTCTGTTCTGAAGACTGGTCCACCAAGCATCGAGGCGCTCAGAGACGAAGTCCCAAAGGGCCCAAACACTAGGAGGGGACTTTGGGGGGACGGGCTCAGCTGCCAAACGCACGAGCTCATCGGCCTTAACCTCACAAAGGAGATCAGAAAGCTCCGGTATGAGGCCGTTAACCATAGTGAGCACCGCCAACAGCTAACCTGGTACCGCGTCACCAAGCTCACGAAGCAGCTTGAGACCACGGGCCCAGTATGCATCGGTTGTCTCGTCAGTGCGCATCAGCAAAGTGTTAAACTACACGGTCAGGGCACCCTGGGCAGCCTGACCCTGTGATGGTGGAGCGGCGGCGCAGGAAGGCGTAGGCACCAATGGGCTTTGCGGCAGAGCGTGCAACGGGGCCGGCATTGTACGTGCCAATCTCTTCAGTGAGAGTATCAGGCGCAGCAGTAATGAGGGCACGCACGGCGTGGGCGGACTCAACAGGGTGGGGCACAAAGGGTGGATCAGCGTCAGGATCGACTGGGAAGTAATACCCCCACAGTTGCTACCCCTGGGCCCACGCGCTCAAACGGACGACCCAGGTGGAGAAGGCCAAGCCGGGGGATAAAGGAGGCGGCTGGGAGTGGAAATCATGCTGGCGCGGCGCTAGAGAGGAAGGATCGGCAACAGGAAGGGGGTGAGAAGATATGGAGCCAAAGGAGACAGAGTTGGCAGCAAGGGTGGTGGATGCTGCAGCAGCAGACATAGTGGAAAAGCGTGCGAGAACCAGCATAGCGACCTCGTAAGCAAGCTTAGCGCGGTCATCTTGCTGCGCCTTAAGGCGTTGTTCAGGAGAGCGTTGGGCTTCACGAGCAAGCCGCAACTCACGTTGCAGCTCTGCAATGACAGATTCGTCGTCACCAGGCATGGTGACGACGAACCACCCTGTCGTAATGTTTTCAACAGAGTTTCCCCCGTCATAATGGGCATGGGAAAGTCAAAGGTGAGGTTGGCACAGTCTTTGTTGTGCTGCACGACAGCCCGACCCCAGCGAAGCACCCCAGGCACAAGAGAGATGCCCCAAACACAAGAGCAAAGGGGACGAACCAAAAGGGCACGCCCTGGACAAGGCAGCGAGCGGAGGCAGAGAGTGGCGGTACATCGGTGGCAGCGGCAGCAGAGTCAATTGAGAAAGAAGAAATAACAGGGACGACAAGACAGAAGCCACCAAAGAGAGCTGAGGCAAAGAGGGTGGAGACAGCAGCTGAAGTAGAGATCATGGCGATGACGTGAGTGTTGAGGAGGGGCGGATCAGCTACAGCTGCAACGATTACCGCCGCTGTTGAGACACGGATGGATGACACAGCTGAGGCTGTAACGGAGGCCACTAACGCTGCCGCTGAAGCAACAGCCTCTTCTGCCACCGAGAGCTGCGTGGCGAGGTCTGCTGCTGCAGCATCTAACGATCCCAGGGCCACTGCTGCCTCAATATAGGCGTCAGTGGCACGGGTGCTAGACGTGACTGCCAGTACACATGTTGCGCGCGCAGCTGCTGCAAACGTAGCAGATGTTGAGGCTGAAGCACCAATGACACCCGCAGCTAAGTTGCAGAAGGCTAGCGCGTAGGTCGAGAGGCTTCATTCTGCGTCAATGTGAGCAGCTACAACACTACTGGGGCTGGTACCACTTGGGTAGGGTGAATTACTTACCGCTTCAGGCCGAGAAGGAGTCGACGTCGATGGCGCATCGCTGGATGACGCGGCGGGCCAAACGACAGGAGAGAACCGCCACGGAGTGTTGTACAGCCTCTCACGCCCCTCTCCACCAGGGTCAGCTCCAAGCGGCTCCACGTTCGCCAGCGTCGCAGGCGGGCAGCAGCTGACGTTGTTGTGCGTTGGTTTCTGATGTCAGGATCCAATGGCCGCGGGTCTATGGCCGTCCTTCCGTTGCTTGAAAAACGGGTTCGATTACGACTGTCTGCCCAGTGGCGACAGTTGGGTGCTGCGGCCTGGCTGTAGTACATTCGCCGACGAGACCTAAGGCGTGAAAGCTTTGGCTGCGGCAGAGGGGTTGCTGGAGTTGCTGCGGCAATTAAAAATGCTGGCTGTTCCAGTTCAGCGTCGCTTGGCTGCTGCAGAAGACTAGGCCGGCTGCGATGGCTGCGCTGGATAGCTCATCACTGCCACAGAAGAGACTGTGGCAGCGTGGCAGTGTGCGGTGGTCAAGCTGCAGCACCACTCCTGTTCACGGCATGTACGTGGCGTGGCAATGGCAGTGCCACGCGGGTCACGCTAGAGTCGTGGCTCGTGTAGGAGCTGCAGCTGTGGACATTGAGGCAATGACACGACTATAGCAGGACAGCTGTAGCTACGATGAGACGCAGGATGCCGGCGAGCGCCGCCGCCGCGGCTGCTGTGATGTTGCAAAATTCCTACCACCACGTGCTTGAACTACTCCTTTTCCCTTCGCCCTGATACCAGTAGGAACCTAAGAGGAGAGGGAGAGAGAGGGTTGAGATTGCGCATAGGTGCCTATTGTGATTTGTGACGTTCCTGTCGACCTGTACAGTTTACTATTACCACTCGACCGTGTCCATGCTCATGCAGATCCCTGATGCGGACGCTGGTGGTACTGGTGTGTCATCTGGTGGTGGACTACCAGCATGGAGCTGACCGACGACTGTTCCACAGCTCTGGACGCTGCCCGAGACCTCTTGCACTTTTTATGCAGCGCATAGGGGTTTATCCATGGACTGGTCGTGGGCCCGATTTGAATGTTTTTGCATTGTGTGTCCACTTTTTTATGCCGGATGCATGCATGTGACCAGTCGTAGCGTCCTGCCTATGATTCTGCACATCTAGGTTTAGACAGCGTAGCGTTCTGACATGTCTGCGCTGAGTTACAGCCAAAACAGTGGTTTTGGGCCGGTTTTAGGACAGATTTTGTTCTTCCGCGTGCGACACCCGGCGTGCGCCGCGGCAGGCACTTATGCCATGCACCTGTCATTTGTCATTTCTCTCTCCGTCGACACCAATGACCCCTGCTGGTCAGCAGTTGCTCAAGACACTTGACGTGTCAAAGCTGGGGGGGAAGGTCGATGTCACCGACTATCTCCGTGTGATTGGTTCCCTCATGTACCTGGCCATGACCACGAGGGCAGACGTAGCGTTTGCAGTAAACTTCCTAGCACAATTTTCTCAGTGCCCTCGTGCTCGAGACCTGGAGGCCGCCCCTGCACTTCAGGGCACAACCGTCTGTGGTCGTTGACGGTTACACCGACAGTGACTGGGCACATGATGTTGATGCACGTAGTTGCACAGGGTACGTTTTTCTCATTGGTGGAATTGTTGTGTCCTGGAAGAGTGGAAAACAGGGGTGCGTGGCACGCAGCTCCAATGAAGCTCAGTATGTTGCACTGGGCGCAGGCACGTGTGAGAGCGTCTGGCTATGTCGATTGTTGCAGCAGTTGCGCATCCCCATCCGTTGTATCACATTGCACTACGACAACCAAAGCACAAAAGCCATCACCGAGCATGATGGCATGCATCACACACGCACAAAGCATATCAACGTTGAGCATCATTTTGTGCGTGAGCGTACTGCAGTAGGGGATGTTCAGATCGTCTGGGTAGACACACGACAGCAACGCGCTGACTTCCTCACGAAGGCACTGAGCAGCAACGTCTTCAAGACTGTCGTGCATGCTGTTGGCCTATTGCATGTCCGCGATGTGCCTGGATGATGCTCATGATGAAAGTGTGGTGTTCACCCGTCCTTGTACAGTGCATTGTCTGTGCCGTTTCCTGTCTCCTGTGCGTGTGTCGCCTGTGGGTCATGGGGGAGTGTTAGTGTGTCAGTTCTGTACACACGATGACCTCTGGGCTCACTGCACACTTATCACCGCATGCAGGTGATTGACTCAACGCTGCTTGATGCGACCCTCTCCACCAGCATGAGGAATCTCCCTGTTGGAAGGCCAAGAAGCACAGATTGATGCATAGTTGAACGACAGGAGCAGGCAGCAGGATTTCTTTACTGAAGTGGATTGCGGCGTGTGGCCTCGTGCTTTCTCGGGTAGTGCTTGTTTGGTTCTGCTCAGCTAGCCCGGGTTCTACTCCCTAGACTGTATGCTCTGACATTTGGGACATTGGGATGTCATTGTTTGAGGGTTGGGCTCGAGTGTACCAAGTGGGAAATTCCACGGCCGCAGGTGGGCTCGCAGCTCACCCGATTGTGGGGGAGCTCGCGCTTGCCCAAAAAACCTCCGCTCCCTTCTGTGCGTTGACTTGTTCGTTGCAATCCAACTCCTCGCCACGTTTCCATGGCGCCCACCTTCTAGTGGGCACCTGTGCGCACCTACGACCGGGGGGACCATGCCTGCGGTCATAGAGCTATCTGAAAGCCTCCCTCCTCCATCAAGTCTGCTGTGAGGGCAACTTGGATGTCACATGAGAGAGAATCCCAGAATGTGCCACCAGACCTTGTCAGCGCACCCATACTACGGTACTTGACGTGGTAGAATTGCATTGTCAGCCTTCCCAGTGTCCAACTTAAGAGTGGTGGAATTTCATGTCGAGCTTCACCCAGCATGTCTCGGCCAGGTACGAGCTGTTCCTATCCCCCCTGTTGCACATTTCTTCACATGCTCTATAGTCGAAAAAGTCATTTCTTAGAATTCAAGCAGTTCCTCACGTTCCATGAAATAACTTCTCAACAACCATGGTTTCAACAGCATGCCATGTTACTCCACAAACCTTCCAGGTAAAAAAGTATCTGTCGGTCCCTTCCCACCCCCTCCACCCTCGGACCCGACCCAATCCCACTGAACAACCTTTCTCTCAGGACAAAAAGTGATTGCTGAGAAAGACAAAAACGAGAGTTCTTGCTGCGTCCTACCCCTGACCCTTGGCCGCCATGAGGTGTGCGGACACAAGCACGTACTGCAGCGCCATGTGCTGCTGCGAGTACGTTGCTCCCAGCCCAAACTCGCCGTAGTTGGGCTCCAGCGGCACGAAGCGGCCGTTGAGTCCGCTGCTGCTGGCCGCCGCGTCGTGCCACAGGCGCAGGAACTCGTTCATCGTTGATCGTGCGCGCTCCATCGACGACGTCGTCTGCAGCTCTATCTGCA